>JARBWK010000001.1:186094322-186122691 GCA_030556195.1 Anolis apletophallus | reverse complement strand
CCCCTCCCTTTGCTCTGCTCCCTCGGCTCTGCTTTAGGAGGAGGATCGGCTCTGCCCTGACTCCACCCTCCTCGTCTCCGGCTCTGGCTCTGCCCCGGTTCCGCCCCCGCCTCCTCGCCGGCACGGAGCCGATCCTCCCTCCCTCCTAAAGCCGGTCTGAAAAGGGCGATTTATTTCGGCCGCTTCTCAGGCTGGCATGGTGGCTGAGGGAGGAGCAGCCGTGGGGAGGCCCCGCATCGGCTCCCGGGGTGGGGCTTTCCTTCCTCCTCCTCGTGTCGGTGAGGAGGCGGGGCGGGGAGGGGCGGAGGCAGACCCTTTGGCCTTGGGCGGCAAAAGGGTCTGATCCGGGCCTGTGTTGAATGTAATTTGAATTGCAGCAGTGTTTTTAATGGTAGTCAGGTCTAACAATTGAGCTGTAAATGTCATTCTGAGAAGAACTGGGAATTAGGATATGTTCCAGGAAAACAAAGTCCTAGAAGCAGACTAATCAGGACTGAGGAGTAAGCATTTTTTCTTTTTTTTTTTTTTTTTAAATTTATTGGTTTTTTCCCCTCTCCCACCCTCCCCTCCTTGTACATACAGTTTATACATCCAACTACAGAGGTTACATTTGAAATATCAGTCTCAGTCTTAATTTTTCTACTCCACCTCTTAACACATTTTCTAAATAATTTCTAACTGGTTCCCACATCCTCTTTGTTATTATTATCTTTTCAATTTTATCTATATTATTCCATTTACAATTTGTTATTTCCACATTTAACATATTAATTATATAATTATACCAGTTGGTCAATGTCCATTTTGTTTTATCCTTCCAACCCCTCACTAAAACTATCTGTGCACACGCTATTAATTTATCAATCAATTTTTCTTTTTGCATATTCTTCACTCCTATTATCCGTGCATGTAATACATTTCTATTAACTATTACAATATGTAAATCTAACATTCTATTGATTTCTCCTTCAATCATTTTCCAGTAATCTTGCACTCTATCACATTCCCATATAATATGATTGAACACCCTCTTTGTTCACAGCCGTGCCAACACTTATCTTTCATCCCTGGTACAAAGCGTGAAAGTTGTGCAGGAGTTCTGTACCATTTTTGTAACATTTTCCTTCTGGTTTCCCTTAATGCATTATACTTTTCTCTTGCTATATTACTTATTTCCCTCTGGATGTCTTCCCTCTCAATTTCCATGTCCAATCTCCATGTCTGGAAAATTTCCTCTATTATTTCTTCTTTTACTGTTATGATTTGTTCGTACAGATCTCCTGCCACTTTCTTCTCCCCTCTCAAACATTTCCTAATCACCTTCTCAAATGGACTATCCCGTTCTCTTATTTTTTTCCCTTCGTCTGAAAATTTCCTGTCTTATGGCCCAGCTTTGGATCCAGTTCCCTGACCCAATCCAGTTCTGAATTTCTTTTTGTTCAACAGGGTTTCCATCCTCTGTGTACAAATCCTCCACTAACCTTTTCCCTCTACTTTCGATTAATCTCAGTGTTCTACCTATGCTTACATCATTATTATAATTCATTTGCCATATAGTTGCCACCTTGCTTTCGTTGCCTGGGTTTAACTTCTTCTTTTTTTTTCCACACTTTTACTGTTCCTTTAAAGGGTTCCTTAAATTCTGTTTCCTCTCTCCTCTTCCAATCCGTAAATATTATTTCTTTTCCTTTAATATTATTTATTATCTTTTCCATATTTACCCATTTTTTTCCCCGTGTATTGTATTTCCAACAATCTTTGTATTTGAAATGCATCATGGTAAACTTCTAAACTTGGGATCCCCAGCCTCCCTCTTCCTCTTTGGCATTTAACCATTTGTCCCTTATTCTGGGTCTTTTCCTCCAACTGCCCATGTTTTTATTCTTCTATCCCATATCTTTAATGTCTTCCTCTCTACTGCATTTGGCAATGTTTGGAATAGGTATAATACTTTTGGTATTACGAACATTTTCAATACCCTTATTCTATCCACTCTTGCTAACGTTTTCCCTTCCCACTTCTTAAGTTGTTTCTCTATTATTTTCCATTTTTGTTTATAATTCCCTCAACTATACTCTTTAGATTTTTATATATCCACACTCCTAAATATTTTATCTTCTTTAATCCTAATTTTAATCCTGATATTTTTCTAATCTCCAATTGTTCTTTTGGGGGTATTAAGACATAATATCTCTGACTTTTCAATGTTAACAAATAATCCTGATATGCTCCTAAATTCTTCCAATATTTTTATCATATCTTTTATCATAATTAATGGTTGGTTGGTAATAATCATTGCATCATCTGCAAACAGGTTCAGCTTTATTTCTTCTTTTCTTCCTCCCCTCCTTTTCTATTTTATACCCTGTCCACTTGGTGCTATTTCTGATACTTTCGGCTAGTATCTCTATTGCTATTACAAATAAAGTGGGGATAATGGACACCCTTGTTTTGTGCCATTTAGAATAGGTATCTCTCCTGTCCTTCTGTTGTTCACTCTTACTCTTGCCTTACAATTACTATACAGTTGCTGCAATGTTTTACAAAAAATTTCCCCCATATTCAATTGTTGGCATACATTAAACAGATATTTATGGTTAACCTTATCAAAAGCTTTATAGACATCCAATTTGAGTATTCCAATTTTTCCCTTATTCAAATTTGCCTGATTCATTGCAATTACCACATTTTTATTGGATCCCGATTTTTCTTCCCTTTACAAATCCATATTGATCTTCTTTAATTATTTTTGGCATTATCGTTTCCAATCTTTTTGCTAAAATTTTTGTGAATATTTTATAATCCTGGTTACATAGACTGATAGGTCTATATGACCCTGGTTGTGTTAGATCTCTTTCCTTTTTGGTATGGTGATAATTTCTGAAACTTTCCATGTTTGTGGGACTTTTTGCTTAATGTATATTTCATTAAACAACTCTGTTAGATGTGGTACCAATTCTTCAATATATGCTTTATAATATTCCGCTGGGAATCCATCTGGCCCTGGAGACTTAGCCCCCTTTAACCCTTTAATTACGTTTAATATTTCCTCTTGTGTTATTGGTTGATTTAACAACTCTCTGTCTTCCTCTGCAATTTTTTCTCTGATATTTAAGTTCCCTTGTGCTACCCCCTCCTCCTTATATAAATCCTTGTAATATTTTGTCATTATCTCCCTGATCTTACTTTGCTCCTCTTGTTCTCTCCCTTTTTCATCTTTTAATCTCTTTATCCAGGTTTTTTCATTTTTCATTTTCAAATAATAAGCCATCCTCTTCATTGATTTTATGTTCCAACTTTGGGAATAACTCTTAACATATAAGTACTTATTCATTATATTCCTTTCCTCCAAGGCTTCTAATTGTTTTCTCTTCTCCTTTAATTCTCTCCAGATCATTTTATCCCTAGTTATTTTATGTTTGTACTGCAGAGTTTCTATTTCTTTTATTCTCTTATCCTGTTCGTATCTCCATCTCTTTCTGAGGTTTGCCTCTAGACTTATACAATGACCTCTTATCACGGCCTTGCTTGCATCCCAAATTATATCTTTAGTTACTTGTCCATTGTCGTTAATCTCAAAATACTTGAGGGGGGCTGTCTAATCTCCCCAGGGACAGCATTTCAAAGCCGGGGGGGTCACCACTGAGAAGACCCTCTCCCTCATCAAAGGATGACCTCCCTGGCAGATCTTAATGCTCATGCAGGAACATAAGGAGGGATGTAGGCAGGGATAGATAGCCGATTAGGGTTTTGTAGGTGATTACCTGCATTTGGAGTTGGGACTGGAAACTTATTGGCAACCAGTGAAGCTGTTTTAATGGGGCTGTTGTCTGCTCTCTATAATTAGCTCCAATTAGCAGCCTGGCTGCCGATCTTTGCACCAGTTGCAGTTTCCAGACTGTCTTCAAAGGCAGCCCCACACAGAGTACACTGCAGTAATCCAAACTGGATGTAACTAAGGCGTGGACCACCATGGCCAAGTCAGGCTTCTCAAGGTACAAAATCACAGGAAGAGTATGTTGTTCAGCCTAAAAGATAAGATTTCTTGTCTTTCTAGTTTTTGAGGTGAATCATGCTTCACTATCCAAATAACAACCTGCAATTTGATGCTCAGTGGCTCACTTGTGAGGGGTTGTAAGACACATAAATCTGAAGTTTCAAAAGTGTTAATGAGAACAATAACGGCCTCCTTCCCTCTCCAGTGAATTCCACTTGCCAAGTTTGCCCTCCACATTGGCATCTCCACAAGGACAAGTGCTACCTGTTCCAATCAACTCTTAAAAGTTGGACCGACAGCCGAGATGACTGTTCTGCAAGGAATGCTCAACTGTCGGTAATCCAAGACATGGAGGATTGGGTAAAGGAAATTACACTAGATTCTTTCTATGTATCCATTCAAAAGTTTATCTAAAATAAGCTTTGCTGAATTAAACTGAGCTTAGTTCAATGCAAATTACAGGCTTACATTAACAGCAGGAAAGTAGAACTCAGTGCCCATCCTGTTTCCACAGCACCAAAGAAACGTAACCAGTGAGGACTAATCTGTAATCTTAACACATATCATCATAGCCCAATAAGTCTTTTTGATTTAAATAAAATTTTGTAAAGAATGTCTGCCTTCTTTAGTTCTGCTAGTAAGGATATAAACATTAAATTCATCTGTTCTTAATTATAATCAATGTGAATAGGCCACTTGTTTATCTCCATGCAGTTTGAAGGTGCAATATGTTTGGGGTTTTTTATATTTAAAAAATCAGGTTGATTAAAGCTATTAATTGGAGGAAAAAGTCTGAATAAAAAATCAGGTTGCACAAAATAATGATACATTCTGTGCAACCACACATCTTAAGTTACTTTTTCTGCAGAGGTGTCATGTCCTCCTGCAAAGTTGATATTTATGGTGCAGTAGCAACAGGGCAAACTATTAGGCCTATTTACGAACGGAAAAATGCGTTTCGGAAGTCGATTCGGATATTGGTTTTGCTGTGGTTTCGGATATGAATCACTCCCAATTTTTTAAGTGATTTTATTGAAAATTGATTCAGATGTATTCCGATAATTGGAAGTATTCGGAAATAGCATCCGCGATTGCGCAATACGCGAAAATCAGCAGAAGGGAGAGTCAAAACTATGGGGAATCCCATTTCCATCCGTTTTTGACCGCTAGTAATGAAAAAACTAGCCACTGGTACAAAATATTAAGCACTGTTGACACATTAAGAAACAATTTTAAAAATGGGACATAAAATTAAAATGACATTCGAGCCCTTTCCAAGAATGGCAACGGAGCTCTTGGAATGGTGAATCTACTTCCTGTTTGGGGCGCTGCTCTCGATATCGCTTCAATTATTGGAAGTCCGAAAAAAAGTCCAAAAATCAGATGTATCCGATTATCGGAAACAGCCTACAAACTATCTATAATCATGCACTGCTCTGTTGGATGAGATCGAAGTTCTATCTAGTTCCATGCATTTCACTCGGTGGCCAAGTAAATACCTATAGGAAGCCCAGAAACATGGCATAAGGGCAATAGCATTTATTCATATCCCCTAGTAGGTACTTATCTAATCTCCCTCTAATGGCTTACAATACTTCATTTGGCATGGATTCAGACACTTGCTTGATGTTTTTCTTAAAAGAAATCTAGTAAAATTTCATGACAAATGCGTATTGCAACTCTGTAGTGGATGCCCAAGCATTCCTTTTGAATACTAGTTATTATTTCTGGAATTAAAGGAGAAGGTGATACTTTTGCTCAGAAAAGATCTGTTAATAATGTGCGGTAACTGGTGAGAGTTGGTGAGCTTTTCTGAACAGATCAGTGGATTCAATATTAATTGGACTGTTGTTAAATAATAGTAGTTTGTGGTCACTCACAGTTCTTCCTGTTTTTTGATATAGGATTTTCTAACAGAAAATATGCCGGATATGCATTATATCTATTGGATTGGATTTTCCTGGTCATTAGCAATGAAGAAATGGAAATGGGTTACAGGATCCCAGGTCAACCATGCTGTGTGAGTACCGTATTTTTCGCACCATAAGGCGCACCTGCTGACAAGACGCACCTAGATTTTCGCGGAGGAAAATAGTAAAAAAAATATTTTCGCGCCCCCTCTAAAATCTAGGTAAGTCTTATCAGCAGGGGCGTCTTCTCAGAGGGCTCGCTAGTTCGCTCGCCCTCTGCCTCCTTTTCCTTCCCCCACCCTTTCCTTGAGGGAAGAAAGGTGGGGAAGGAAGAGGAGGCAGAGGCGGAGCGAACCGCGTCACGTCAGCTCTGACGCGACGCGGTTCGCCGCCCTCTGCCTCCTTTTCCTTCCCTCCGCCCTTTCCTTGAGGGTGGGGGAAGGAAAAGGAGGCGGAGGGAGAGCAAACCGCGTCCCGTCAGCGGTGCCGCGACGCGGTTCGCTCCGCCTCCTTTTCCTTTTCCTTCCCTCCGCCCTTTCCTTGAGGGTGGGGGGAAGGAAAAGGAGGCAGAGGGAGAGCGAACCGCGTCGCGTCAGCTGTGACGCGACGCGGTTCGCTCCGCCTCCGCCTCCTTTTCCTTCCCTCCGCCCTTTCCTTGAGGGCGGGGGAAGGAAAAGGAGGCAGAGGGAGAGCGAACCGCGTCGTGTCAGCTGTGACGCGACGCGGTTCGCTCCGCCTCCGCCTCCTTTTTCTTCCCTCCGCCCGGTCCGTGAGGGCGGGGGCAGGAAAAGGAGGCAGAAAGGAGAGCGAACCGCGTCGCGTCAGCTGTGACGCGACGCGGTTCGCTCCGCCTCCTTTTCCTTCCCTCCGCCCTTTCCTTGAGGGCGGGGGGAAGGAAAAGGAGGCAGAGGGAGAGCGAACCGCGTCGCGTCAGCTGTGACGCGACGCGGTTCGCTCCGCCTCCGCCTCCTTTTCCTTCCCTCCGCCCTTTCCTCGAGGGAAGCAAAGGTGGGGGGAAGGAAAAGGAGGCAGAGGGCGAGCGAACCAGCGTCCCTCCGCCGCCGCAACGGACCACAGAAGAGGAGAGGCAGCGACAGGGTAAGTATATCGCCGCCCTCCCTCTGCTCCAGCGCCTCCCCCCCCCCCCGGCCTGCGTCTTCGCTCCATAAGACGCAGCTGATTTTTCATCCCACTTTGGGAGGAAAAAAACTGCGTCTTATGGTGCGAAAAATACGGTATATTTTTCATCGTACTTTTGCTTCTGGAAAATACTGAGGTTAGAGCAACTGAAGCATTCAGTTTTGCATGACTCCAGATTAAACTGACAACATTCTCACTAGAAAAATTAGTGAGGCATTCAATGAGGTTGGAATGGGCCGAGTGATAGAAAATAGAAATACTAGGAACTCAAAAGAGTAGTTCCTGCAAAGCTTGAATTGGACCAGAGATTGATTCTGGTGGGAACTAGGAAAAGTGCCAAACCCAGAGCTCCTTCTTTCCTTTCTTCTCTAGGTTCAGAGAACGTCTTCAAGGAGAAAATTACTGTGGAGCAATACAATACAGGAGACTTGTATCTGAAAGCTGCAGCGCTGTGTTCAGGTGGATTTGCCAAAAGGACCCCATCTTTATATGACATTGCATGTTGGTGGACAAGATAATAATATGCTATTTTGTTATTTGCTATGCTCACAAATATCGAAATATGGAAACAGAGGTATTATACACAATAATATACACAGTAATATACACAATGGTTCTCTATCTCCATGAAATGACTCAGCTTCAAGATACTCAGCTGAAGGGGTTTGCTTTACTTTCTGGAAGGTGTCAAAAGGTCAAGCTAAGAGCATGATTGCAAGTCAGCTTGTAGACTTTATGATTCATGAAAGCACAGTTGTCTAGCTTTCTGTATTGTTAAAGCAATCTCTACAGAGAAAGGAATCTTCATTTGAAAACTATGTAGACATCATCTACATGGCCTGTCTACAAACCTTACATATTTAGGAACTTGAATGTACACCTATGGAGAGATATCCTTAAGAAAGAGGTGATTAAAGCAGTGGATAATGATTTTTTATTTAATTATACAGGGATTGCCGGTGCTCTTTTTTCATTTCACATGTAGATGTTATTAGTTTTGAATAAAATGCTTGCTGAAACATATTGAACTGTTTTTCTTTGTGATGCAGAAACCTAACCCTATTTTTCTGTATTATTTCTGCCTCTGGTATCAAATTTTCTGTTCATAATGTCTAAGAACACATCTGTTTTGCTTTCTCGGGTGATCCTTCAAGTACAAATAATTAAGTGTTTTATTCTTGCAAGGACAAACTTGCAATTACATTTTTTTATTTCTTAAAAGCATTTCAGTACTCCACTACTTTCAGTCTCTAAACAGTAAGAACTTTACATCTTTTTTATTACAATTGCTGGGTGAAAGAAGGGACAGGGCTCTTGTCTCTTAGTTACTTTTGTCAAAAAGTGAGTCTCAGTAGGTGATGCCTGTGAACTGGCTACCCATATATGAAAGGAAGAAAAATATAAATAGCAAATCAGAACTCCAGTCCATTCTGAACAGCTCAATGGCAAGGCCCATGCATGGGTCACTCCAAGGCTGGACTCATGCAATAGCACAATGACTGCTCTCAGTTGGTTTGCAACAGTTATGTCGGCCACGGTGATTAAAGGACTGACGAATTGCAGCAATAAAGCAATTAAGGTTTATTTACAACTATATACAGCAGCACATAGCACATCTGATCACTCCGGTAACATCTCAGAAGAAGTAATGGCAATTTCTGCTTTTGTTATCAGGACAAGAGACACCTCCAGCATTCCAATATGTTGATCAAAGTCCAGTTTCATATCAGGAAGCAGGAACACATTGTACAGACCTTGCTAGGAAAACTAAACACTCTATTATTCATTATTTTATTTTATTTATTTATTTAAAAAATTTGTACCCCGACCTTCTCACCTCCATGGACCGGCTTACAGTAAAATTCAATGCCATACAAAATTTATGTTTTGTCATACAAAATTTAAAACATCTTAAAACAGCATATGAAAATACATAAAAACAGAGATACATAAAACCACATTGCCATTAAAACCACATTCAGCTCGGTCCAAAAATGTGGTCACCCATTTCAGATTGAAATCAATCTCAGCTTATTCTGGGAATGCCTTGTTCCACATCCAAGTCTTCACCCGCCTCCTGAAGGACAACAGGGAGGGGGCAGATCTAACATTGCTTGGGAAGGGGTTCCACAGCCGAGGGGCCACAACAGAGAATGCCCTGTCTCTCATCCTCACCAGACGCGCTTGCGAAGATGGCGGGATCGAGAGCAGGGCCTCTCCGGAGGATCTTAATGTCCTTGATGGTTCATAGGGGAGAATTCGTTCGGACAAGTAAACTGGGCCGGGACCGTATAGGGTTTTGTAGGTTAAAACCAGCACTTTGAATTGTGCTCGGAAACTAATTGGCAGCCAATGGAGCTGGCACAACAAGGGACTTGTATGCTCCCTGTACCCCGCTCCTGTTAGTAACCTGGCTGCTGAAAGTTGGACTAATTGCAGCTTCCGAGCAGTCTTCAGAGGCAACCCCACGTAGAGAGCATTGCAGTAGTCTATTCGGGATGCAACCAGAGGGTGGACCACCGTGGCCAAGTCAGACTTCCCAAGGTACGGGCACAGCTGGCGCACAAGCTTTAACTGTGCAAAAGCTCTCCCAACCACCGCCAAGACCTGGGGCTCCAGGCTCAGCGATGAGTCCAGGATCACTCCCAAACTGGGAACCTGCGCCTTCAGGGGGAGTGTAACCCCATCAAGCACAGGCCATAACCCTATGCCCTGTTTGGCCTTTCGACTGACCAGGAGTACCTCTGTCTTGTCTGGATTAAGTTTCAATTTGTTCGCCCTCATCCAGTGTGTTACAGAAGCCAAGCACTGGTTCAGGACTTGAACAGCCTCCTTAGTAGCAGGTTGGAAGGAGTGACATCCATGCTGGACAGCATTTCAAACATACACACAGTCAACTTTAAAACACATACTATTAAATCTCCCACTAAAATTACACACAGTTCCAACAAGTTATAGTCCTTTTCTTGTGTACCTATTCTCTTGTGAACCTAAATCATAATAAAACATTGAAACAAATTGTATTTGGAAGGATTAATCTCAATTTGCACAGCAGAAACTAAGACCTGACATATCTGAATGGCAGCGCAAAACTGACACTGTCTGCAACTGATTAAGAGATAAATGATGCCCCATGCCATGTCACTACACGTGTGGTTTCTGACCTGTGATCTTTCTTACTAGACCCATGGTCATTCAAAGGATGAACTCAGAGTGACACACTGACAGCGCTCAACCGGTTTGCTGCAGATCCAGTGTTCTTCTCTTGAGCAGCTGGAGCTGGCGATAGCTTCATGGTTCATATATGCACACCGTCCTTTGCCTTGAACTGTAGTCCTAAACAATAATACAACACTGAAACAAATAACATCTAAACATATAAATCCCAATTTGCATAAAAATGTAATCTCCACAAGGCAACAGTGCAGGTGATTACCTATAAAGCGGTTTGGGACCTGCCTATCTTCGTGACCACGTCTTCCCCTACAAACTTGCACGATCTCGAAGATCTTCTCAGAAGGCTCTTCTCTCACTCACACCTCCATCACAAGCATGGTTGGTGAGGACGAGGGAGAGGGCCTTCTCAGTGGTGGCCCCCCAGCTTTGGAACTCCCTTCTCAGGGAGATTAGGCTAGTACCCACCCTGTCCATCTTCCGCAAAGATCTAATGACGTGGATGTTCTGCTGTGCTTTTTCCTAGACAACTCCCCAGATAACTTGGCCCAGCTAGAATCTATTATTATTATTTGTTGTTATTATTATTATGTTGTCTGCAACTAATCAGAAACACCCAGAATATTTTAGAAGGCCTGATATTATCTTGTCACAATACTGCAGTCTGGTTCCTGACCTTCCATCTTTCTTTCTGGACGTATACAGAAAAAGGCTCACCATTTATGGAAAATGGTACCATTGATCCATTTCCAAAGCTGTTCCGGATTATCCCTTCGCAGACCAATCCAGTGGTCAGGAGGACTTTTGTAACGTAGGAGAAAATTCTTGAAAAATAAAAAAGAGAAGAAATACATTACCAACTTGATTGAAATATTTTACAAGAAACTAGAAAATGTAGAAATAAAATCACTTGATGAGGTGCTGAAAGAACCTAGAGCCAGATGTCAAACTAAAGAAATAAAAATAGGTTCTGAAAGAGCCATGATTTATCAAAATGACATCTTCCTGAGAGTTTTCACCAGACAATAAAAAGTACGGCCCTTAAAAAAACTGCCCTGGTTTTGTTTCTAGCAGGCAATCCTGGTCAATTCCCATTTCTCATCCAACTTGGATGAGAAATAGGGCTTTGCCTATGTAAATAATGTCAGCAATTACATGGTGCATTAAAAAAATAGATTTGGGATTGAATCATCCATGCTACCAGGCCCAGATTACCCATAAGGCCACCCTAGGCCATGGCCTAGGGCGGCAGCCCTGGGGGGGGACAGCAGATCCGGACCCCCCAAAAAGGTTTTTTAAAAATTCAAAAAAAATCCAAAAAATTTCAAAAAAATCAAAAAGAGCACATGCATGCGGCCGCCCCCCTTCCCTTTGCTCTGCTCTCCTCGGCTCCTCCCTCTCTCGCTGCTTGCGCCAGCCCCGCCCCTCTTCCTTCAGTGAAGGAAGAGGGGCGGGACCGACGCTGAGCTGATACAAGAGAGGAGGGGGCGGAGGGAAGTCCGTCCCGCTGCCCCCTCCTCGCTGCTCGCACCGGCCCTGCCCCTCTTCCTTCAGTGGGGGCGGCGCTTCCAGTGTGGCCTAGGGTGCCACAATCAATTAATCCAGGCCTGCCTGCTACCACCATTTCTCATTTTATGTTATCTTGTGCCACCACAATATCATATGGAGAGATCTCAGGATGGGCTAGGCTAAAGAAGAAGAAGCCCTAAGTTTCCAGTTGTCATAGTACAAGATGTGCACAACTTTCTATGTATGACAAAATGAAACAAAATAAAAAGCAGAAACAAATCTGAGTGAGGGACATAAAGAAGTCAATAGGTTCTTAACCTTTTACTCTCCATGTGTAAATATCACTTTCCCTGCTCTTTGCACTATTGCTTTCCATCCACCAGTCAACAGAAGATAGCCTATTTGCTAATGGATGAAGATAAAATCAAAGGGTTGAATTCTGTCTCTCTGCTTTCACTTCCAGGTATTTGCTCTTTGACTATTGCTCCATTTTTTTTTTAAAAAAAAAGGAGAAATATATATCTAATAGCACATATCATGGGTTATAATTCCAAGGTACAAAGCATATTTCTAACCTATAGTATCCACAAAAAATGATTATTTCTTGATTATGGAAATAAAAAACCTATTTGCTTTTTATAAGGACAAAGCTGTAAAAGAGATGGGCCACATATAGTTCATATGAGAGTTGTGACTCCAAGATAAAATAGAAAGGTGCTCATATTGTACTTTCCATTTATGAAAAAAGAATTAAAATACAAACTATCTACAGACCCACCAAAAAAATCCAACAAATGCTATGCTCAGCAAAGGACAAGAGGGATCCTCTCACCTCTGCAGGAGTCTATCATATACTATGCAACTGTGGACAAGTCTACATAGGGACCACCAAACGCACCATTGCCCAAACACCAATCAAGGCACATGAAAGGCATTGCAGACTACTTCAACCAGAGAAGCCAGCCATAGCAGAGCACCTGATGAACCAACCTAGACACAGCATATTATTTGAGAACACAGAAATGCTGGACTACTCTCACAACCACCATGTCAGGCTACACAGAGAAGCCATTGAAATCCACAAGCATGTGGACAATTTCAACAGAAAGGAAGAAACCATGAAAATGAACAAAATCTGGCTACCAGTATTAAAAAACTCAAAAATCATAACAACAAAATAACACTAACACAGGGAAACTCCAGAGAGGAAACAAGGAAGCTAATCACCTCCCAACAAAAGATTTCCCCAGGCACTAACAAGCTACACCAAAAAACCTGTCAGGCCATCAAATGCTAATCAAGGTGGCCAGTTGAAACATTCACACCTAGCTCTAACAGACAAGAGTTCTTTCTCCAACCCTGGACCTTCCACGGATATATAAACCCAATTTTCCTAGTTTCCAACAGACCTCACAACCTCTGAGGATGCTTGCCACAGATGCAGGCAAAACATCAGGAGAGAATGCTTCTGGAACATGGCCATATAGCCCAAAAAAACCTACAACCCAGAATTAAAATACATTTTGCAATACAGGTTAAGTATCCCTTATCTGAAATGATGAAGACCGAAAGTATTTTGGATTGCCTGTATTTGTAGATATGCACATAAAGAGATATCTTGGATAGAATTAAAAAAAAATATACACAATATATTTAATAATTTTGCAAATGAAATAAAGTGTATGTAAACTGAATAATCAGAAAGCAGTGTCATGAGCACATGTCATGTGGACAATTTTCCAGTATTTTGGATTTAGAAATTCTGGATGAGAGGCATTCATGTATAATAAAAGCCTTCCACACAAAACCTGTTGATAAAATGGAAAAATAAAAGTTTGGTTTCTGCTAGAACATGCAGCAAAGGATTCAAATTGCAGGGAAAGAGATTATGCCTAAATATCTGGGATGTTTTGATGGCAAGAAGTGTTTCTTAATGGAATACACTGCCTCAGAGTGCGGTGGAGTTTCTTTCCTTGGAGGTTTTTAAATACAGGCTGGACGGTCACCTGTCGGGAGTGCTCTGATTGTTTTTTCCTACATGGCGGTGGTTGAATTGGATGGCCTTTTGATCTCTTCCAACTATGATTCTATAAGAATAAAACATTAATGGTTCTCAACTCCTGAACTCACCATCTCCTTTTGGGAATCAATCACAGCCAGAGAGGCATTGTGAGAGGAACAATAGAGGCTACTAGATGTCCAGTTTCCTTCATCCTCTGAAAAGTAGTAGCATTTTCTTTGGAACTCAATCCAGCCACTCGGACAAAGATCACCAAGCGAGATAAGAAGAGCTTCCTCTCTTTTATCTTTTCTCACTAGGGTTAAAATTTATAAATATAATTAGTTAGGATTAACAATTTACAAATTGACATCCAATTATTCAATATTTAGTTAATTTGTATTAGACATATCAATATTTGCTTAGTCTATGTCACATTGTTTTTCATCTGTTCTAACCTTCCATCCCTTAGAGCAGTGGTTCTCAACCTAATGCCGCAACCCCTTAATACAGTTTCTCATATTGTGGTGACCCCCAAACATAACATTATTTTCATTGATACTTCACAACTGTAATTTTGCTACTGTGCTGTTGTAGGGTTTTTTGGGGCTATATGGCTATGTTCTAGAGGGCAAATTTCTAGAGCATCATTTGGCTCATTGCAATGTTTCAAAATTATAGACATATATTACTGTACAGTGCAACTTCTGTATCCACAAGGGATACATTCTAAGACACTCAAATTTGAAACTGGATAGTAGCAAACCTATATTTTGATTATACAGTAGAGCACTGATTCTCAAAGTGGGCGGTATCACCCCCTGGTGGGCGGTGAGGTGATCCAAGGGTGCGGTGGGAGGCTCAGGGGAATTTGGGGAGTGGTGAACCCCTTTAAGGGGGTGGAAAATGCTTGGCCATTTAGGAGGGATCATGCGGGCCCCTTCTTTGGCCCCGCCCCCTTCGCTTTGACCCCCACATGCAGTGCAGTGCGAAGGCTGTAGTGCAAAGATGTCAAGATCCAAATGTCAAGGTCTATTTTCCCTAAACTCTACCAGTGTTCAAATTTAGGCATAATGAATAGTCGTGCCAAGTTTGGTCCAGTTCCATAGTTGTTTGAGTTCTCAGTTCTCTCCGGATTTAGGTGAACTATGTCTCCCCTAAATCACTGCCAATTCCTCCCAAACCCCTCCAGTATTTCCTGTTGGTCATGTGGGTTCCCTGTGCCAAGTTTGGTCCAGTTCTGTAATTTGTGGGGGTCTCAGTGGTCTGTGAAAGTCAGAGCTGAATCGATTGAAGGTACTGCAAATCCCATCATCCGTTGTCCATACTCCTCCAAACATATTGTTTTTGTGATTAATCACTACACTTTAATTATGTTCCATTTGTAACAATGAAAATACATCCTGCATATTATATATTTGCATTAGAATTCGTAAGAGTAGCAAAATTATTTATGAAGTAGCAATGAAAATATGGTTGGGGGTCACCACAACATGAGGAACCTTATTTAGGGGTCACGGCATTAGAAAGGTTGAGAACCACTGCATTAATACACATATCTTTCTGTTGAATTGCTATTAAATTAAAAATAATAATTTCTAGGGGGGCGGTGAGTAAATTTTTTTCTAGAAAGGGGGCGGTAGGCCAAAAAAGTTTGGGAACCACTGCAGTAGTGTCTTGCTTATCCAACATAAATGGGCCGGTTGAATGTTAGATAAGCAAAAATGTTGGATAATAAGGAGGGATTAAGGAAAAGCCTGTTACACATCATATTACAATATGATTTTAAAATAAAGCACCAAAACATCATGTTTTACAACAAATCGACAGAAAAAGCAGTTCAATACACAGTAATGTAGTAATTACTGTATTTATGAATTTAGCACCAAAATATTGCAATATATTGAAATAGCTGTGGATCCAGGTGGGAGGCAGACTGCATTGGATAATATAGAATGTTGGATGAGCGAAGGTTGGATAAGCAAGACTCTACTGCACCTAGACTGGCAGCATACCATAGAATCACATTGGAGGATTGGGAAAGACCCAAATATACTTCTGTGGGGAGGAGTATTTTTTGAAATGTGGAAACTATAGCTATCAAATCGGTGGATAAAGTAGTTAATACCAAAGCCTATATGGAATGGTCTAAAGGAGTTCTAGAATATCTCATGGGAACTGTGGTGGACAGACTGTAGCAATTAAAACTTGAGCAAGGTAATGTTAGGCAGAACAAAAATTTAATAAATCTAATTGGCAACATTCTAGACTTTTAAATAGTGAGAAACTTTGGAGCTCTAAAATAAAATGATAGAAAGAACATGGTGATAAAATCTGTGTAGCTCTTCACTCACCAGATAATAGGATGATGAGAATAAGATTAAGAATTACGCTCCCAACCATCACACACAAAATTGCTCTGTAATATACATTGGATCCCTTTTTAATTTTGAGACATAAGGAGCTGGTCCAGGCAGACCCTAGAAAGACATGATAAGAACTGTGAGGTTTTTTAAATCCAAAATAAATATATTCTTCTTGCAAGAACTCAAAATAAGACATTAATTAAAGGATTGATGGAAGAGATGTATTTGTTTCATGATCGGGGTTGTCCACTTTTTTAAAAAAATTGACCTTACTTCTGTGTCTTCAAAAGCCACAAACGACAAAATACACAAATGACCAGAAATCGAGACAGATCTTCTGGGAAGAACATATGAAGGGCAAAGTGGCCATAGCTTTTCTGCAGGCTCTTAGTCCCTAGTATCCATTCAAGTGTATCCGTATAGCTCGGTACCAATGCAGATACGTATTCCCTTTTAGCCTGGTTCCTTTTCATCTGAGATCACTTTCCTATGCCATCAGAGGCCTCTTCTACACTCCCACATAAAATCCAGAATATCTGCTTTGAACTGGATTATATGGCAGTGTAGACTCATATAATTCAGTTCAAAGCAGATAACCTGGATTATATGGCAGTGTAGAAGGGAACTGAGTGACCTTTAAAGAACAACATTAAGGAAACTGATCCAAGCATGCAATGCCTCTTTGGCCACCATCTCTCTCAGTAGAGAACATCTCCCTCCCTCGTGTCCTTTCTGTTGGCCCGGCTGTCAAAAATTTGTCCTGTTCCCATAACTCACCATCTTTAGAGTCCTCTGCCATTGAAAGAGATCCTTCTATTGTGATGTTTTCATTCATTGTTCCATCCTCTTTCACAATTGAATCCAAAAGACAACCAGGCTGCCGTTCTTCTTTCAGTTCATGAATTTCAACCATCTTTTTGCTCTCAGCCAAATTAATTAACCGGTGTCAGGTAATTATTTTATTCACGTGATGTGATCAGAGAAAACACACCATAAGTACCATTTATTCATGCACTTGAGTCTCTGTCTTGATCCAGCCAAACTTGGTTGCTTGTATTGGGCATCTATGTGATAGAAAATAATCCTTGGGTCTCTTCTTATGTTAGCAACAATGTTAACAGTGCTGCTCCAGGTGCTGAGGTATCTATCTGGCTTTGCAGCAACACACTTTCACCCTGAGCTCTGAATTCAGGACTTATCTGTGGAAAAGAATTACACTGTATGAATAGTGCCATCTTTCCAAATGGCTTAATCTATATATATAAAGGAAGAGTCATCACGGAACGACCGTCCCAAACAGAGAAACCTTACAACTCAGAAACACCAAACTTGCCAACAGAAATAGGCCTCAGATAAGGTAGGTTTGTAGCAAAGAAACTCCCCCCCCCAAAAAACCTAAAAGGCCCCCAAAACAACGAGTAAAAAAACTACATTTCCCAGCATCCTCCGGGGCTGCCAATGACTCTCCCAGCCTCTACGTTCTGACAACATGATTGGCTGCCAATAAGGGCGGATTTGCATAACTCCTGTACTGGCCAGCCAACATGAACATTCCGACCCATAATAAACTGTCAGAGGAGGATAAGACAAAGGGTTGAGGCACAAACACAAACACCCAATTCACTTCCCACAGAAAATTTACACCCCTACAAATCACAGACCACGCCCAAAATTGACAGTAAGGCTTCATTGACTTGATTTCCCTAACTAGCCCTCACTTACTGGGAAGCTGTTTACGCTCTGAATTGACAGTAAGGCTTCATTAACTTGATTCCCTGACTAGCCCTCAGCTCATTGGACATTGTGTATGGCCTGAATTTACAGTAACCTACCTTGGCACACAGAGCCCCTATGACCCACGCTACATTCTACTACAGTTTGGAGGAGGGTGGACCATGGATTATGGGACTTGAAGTACCTCCATGGATAATGGGATTTGTAGTACTTCAAAACCCATCATTCCCCACAGACCACTGTGTCCCAGAACCAAGACCGATAAAGACCAAACTTGGCAAACAATGCCCCTGTAGCAACCCAGCCTCCATTTCAGCCAGGGGGCCAGGGGCCCGCCCCGGGGGTCCCGATTGCTTTAGATCCACTTGCTGTAGATTCAGGTGAGGAGGATGATGGTGCTTTTGGGCCTGCATCTCCAACTGATAGTTTACAGTGGGATGACACCTGGCCGGAGGCTTATTCAGACGGTGAAGGTCAAGATGACCCAGATTCTGATAGTTATGAAAGGCCGGTGGGGGGGGTATGGTTCACAAGAACGCATCTGGGAACATGTGGAGGATGAGTCGATGGAAACCGGAGGGGAGGAAGGTTCCCAGGAAGATAGTGAGCCACCTGCGGACTGGCCTGGGGAATGTTTTGATCGTAGGAGAAGCATTGAGTCCCATCGTAGAGAATGGAAACGAAACTTAGAGAGGCGTTGGGTTCCCAAAGGGGGGGGGATTAAGTATACATTTCTGAGAACAGTTCCTCAGTTGGTCGGCCACTTCTGATCTGAAGGAGTGAAGCGACCGAGTTCCTGGGAGCCATAGTTTGGCTGTTTTGCCACGTACCTTGCTAAGAACTTTGCCACGGACCTTGCATTTCCACGGACTTTGCCTTGCCTTGCTCTCTTGGATTGCCTTGTTTTTGGATTCCTTGCTTTTTGCCTTTGAGCTTCACGTGTTTTTACTTTGGACAATTTGACAATTTCTTAATTGGACAATTCACTTTTTCACCTGTTCTGTATTACTTAATAAATAGTTAATTGATCATTGTCTCTGTGTGTGTGCTTAAGCAGCCGGGCCAGGACCCAGCATTGTGTCAGCCCCCCCCATGACCCACACTCCATCCGACTGCAGATTAGAGGAGGACACACCATGGGTAATGGGATTTCAAGTACCTCCACTCACTTCCAAAGTACCCCACCCACACACGCATCAACCTCTACATCAACACAGCAGACGGAAAGACTAAAAACATTGTATATCCACAAGCCAAGCAGAACGCTAGCAACACCACAAACAACAACTCCACAGGACTCCAACATCCCACCCACCAAAACAACCCACAACAACACAGCCATGACCCCAACAACACCATAACTAACAACAACTCCAACCCTTACATACTCAGACTTCCTCGCATCTCCAAAATAGGGCACAGCAACGCGTGCCAGGTACAGCTAGTCTATTATATAAAGGAGGACCCGTCTTCGAATGACTGACAGAGAGAGAGAAACCTTCCAAGGCAGAGACACCAAACTTGCCAACAAAAATAGGCCTCAGGCAAGGAAGGTTTTTAGCAAACAAACTCCCCCCCCCCAAACCTAGAAGGCCCCCAAAACAATGATTAAAAACTACATTTCCCAGCATCCCCTGCGGCAGCCAGCGAAACCCATTGGCCAACATCGCCCACACAAAATGCAGGGAGGCTGAGTAACCATAGTAACGCTGGGCACAGCCAGCCAAGGCTAGGATAGAATGCTGAGTGATTTCAGTTCAGTCAGTTGGTGTTTGAGGGTTAAACTGTCAAAACCAAACTCTATGAGGGAGCATTTCTCCAGCAATTCCTACCCACACAACACAACACAACTTCCTATCACAACCCATCCCCCCAACCTTATGGGACCCCACACACACACCTACCACCACCACAAACAAAAACCAACTCCACCTATACTCCAAACACAACACAACACAACACTGCACTGATACTCTACAAACACACACTAACACCCAAAACACCCCACCCACACAAGCATTTCACAACATACTACCACCCACAATTCCACCACACACCCACTAACTCACCAAAAAAGTAATACCTACAGACAACACAATACGCACATGACACAACCTTGCGTCTACTGCTCAACCCATTTGTATGCCATTCCTTCCTTCCACACAGGCAGAAACTGACCCAAAAGACAAGCCATGCCTCCTAAAAAGAACAGCATCGGACGACACACTCGCAACACTACATACATCACACAAAAGGGCAGAACAAATGGCAGAACAGAAAGACACTACACTACACTAGCTTTTGCCATCACCATAAACAAGGCTCAAGGACAAACACTACAAATCTGTGGCATAGACCTTGACACAAAATGCTTCTCCCACGGACAACTCTATGTAGCGTGCTCCGGAGTTGGGAAACCACAGAACCTCTACATCAACACAGCAGACGGAAAGACAAAAACATTGTTTATCCACAAGCTCTGCAGAACGCCAGGAACACCACACACAGACAACTCCACAGGACTTCAACATCCCACCCACCAGAACAACCCACAACGACACAGCCATGACCCCACCAAGACCATAAGTAACATCAATTCCAACCCTCACATACTCAGACTTTCTCGCATCTCCTAAATAGGGCACAGCAACGCGTGCCGGGTACAGCTAGTAATTTTATAAACTATTATTTCTATACACAGAAAAAAGTTCTCTTTCTATCAGTTCAGTGATTTTAACATCTTCAAACAATGTAATTTCAACATCTTTTCATAATGCTACTGAACAAAAGAAGGGACAACAATTTATATATGTACAGTAAGAGCCTTATTTCTGCATGGAATACTTTGGTTGGAGTATGGGTCTGCAATCTAACATGATATCTCTTTGATGTGATTAGTTTCCATATGGATGAAATTTGATTATTGCAAGTTATTGAGATACTACCAGTGCAATGCTCCAAGGAATGCCTCTGAGGAAGCCATGGAACTTATGGCGAAACGGTTGAGCTCCAATTAATCCTGTAAGGCATCCAATCGGAACAATTGTACTAAAATGGTCTACACAGCAATCAGTCCGAATTGGTTCAGACAGGAACTATGGAGATTTGTCAATCCTTTCCACTACATTGGATTATAATTACAATCACGGCACAAGATCAGGTCCGAAAGACTCGGGATGATTTGAATTTCAAATAGAGACACGACTCAACCCTCGGGTCAGTGCCGTTTTGTAAGAGATTGCTGCTTTGGACTCAGGATACAACAAAGATGGACTTTCGCATCCTGGCTCCTCCAACCGGAACTTTTTGGCATTAACCAATTAAACCGGATTATCTGGATCTCAGACCCTGAACCATAATGGACTTCTATCACACTAAGTACCTTATTTATTATGTATTGTAATTCCTGTGATTTCATGACTCAGTGTCAGTATCAAAAGAATACAATATCTCTCTCTCGGCATTACTTCGCGAACAAAGATTCTTAGGAAAATAAGAATCTTATATTCTTATATATCTTATATTCTTACAATATATCTTATATTCTTACAATATAAGATGACACTATAAGGCAAAACATGTGGGCAAAGTGAACCATCTGTGAAGTGAAATAAAATGGCAACAGGGTTTGCTACAAAGGCGGAGGGCAGTTTAGTCCTATGCCCTGCCATGCAGGAAAACCACAATCCAAGCATCCCTGACAGGTGGCCATCCAGCCTCTGCTTAAAAGCCTCCAAAAAAGGAGCCTCCACCACACTCTGAGGCAGAGAGTTCCACTGTTGGACAGCTCTTCTTACGGTAGGGAAGTTTTTCCTAATGTTCAGGTGGAATCTCCATTCTTGTAATCTGAATCCATTGCTCTGAGTCCCAATCTCCAGGGCAGCCTGCTCTCTCTTCTTTATGACATCCACTAACAGCGCCGACCCCCCTCTGTCAAGCTGGTGACGAAGTTCATCTGTAATTGGCCCAAACTTCCCATACAGAACACCCATTTTTGATGGGATTTGCTGGTACAAACCTCCCTCCAGCCTTGCACGCTCTCCCTTGCCCCGCACACTCCTGCTCTCCTTTCCCCCACTTGGAGTCTCAAACACAGCCCTCCCCTTGACTGAGAGACCAGCCAATCACAGCAGACAAGGGCTTTTGGTGGGAGGATTCACCTGTCTGTTTCCAAAAAGGAAGAGAAGGACAGGCGGAGAGATCTTCACCCTTCTCTGCCAAAGGGGTTCCCAATACCATCAGAAATATATGTTTTCTGATCGTCTTTGGTGACCCCTCTGAAACTCCCTCATGACCCCCCCCCCCTCCCAGGGTCCCAACCCCCAAGTTGAGAAACACTGTGTTAAACAGCATGGGAGAGAGAATAGAATCCTGAGGGACAGAACAGGGGTTGAACAGCCCCCCGCACCACCTTCTGGAAGGAACAGAGCCACTGTAGAATAATAATAATAATAAAACTTTGTGTTATATTTATTTATCTAACACAAGAACACAACAGAAAATCAGAAAATAAAATAACTTAATATACAAAATCAATGCAAATAAACAACACAACAATATGAAATCAAAACATTAAGACACTAAAGATTTGAGCAGGGCCAAATTCAAAGATTAAAATGGTTAAAACACTGTGAGATTGGGCAATGTAAAGTATCAGGAAGGGGATCTGGGGGGTGAGGTAGGATTTAACTGCACAACCAGAAAATAAAAGTGCATCTGAGGGCATTTTATGCAGAGTTTGGTGATGGATTATTGAAGGCACATTGGAACAGCCAAGTTTTCAGGCTCCTCCTGAAAATTACCAGGGTGGGGGCTTGACTAATATCTCTGGGGAACAAATTCCAGAGTTGAGGGGCCACCACAGAAAAGGCCCTCTCTCTCGTCCCCACAAGTTGCGCTTGCGATAAGGGCAGGAGCGAGAGAAGGGCCTCTCCGGAAGATTGAAGAGGTTGCGTGGGCTCGTAGATGGAAAGGCGCTCGTGCAGGTAGGCAGGTCCCAAACCATTCATGGCTTTGTAGGTCAAAACCTGCACCTGGAATTGGGACCAGAAGATAAATGGCAGCTAGTGGAGCTCCTTAAACAGGGGGGTTGACCTCTCCTTGTAAGTCGCTCCAGTTCAGGGGCGGATCTTAGTGAGGGCAAAGTAAGTGGCCGCCTCAGGGTGCCACGTGGCCAAGGGTGCATGCGGCCACCAAGTTCGGCGCATCATGCCGTGCTATTGCTGCGGGTGGCTGGCGCACAGGCGAGAGGCTCCGCCCCGGCTGCAAAATGTTCCCCAGCTTGTCCTTTTCATCCTCTTGGGAGTGCGTTTAGCAACTCCCTCCACCAGAAGCGCTCTGTTTTAATAGAGCATGCGCGAAGCTTTCATGCATGTGCCATCAGGTCGGAGTGCTTCTGGTGGGACAAGCCAGGGAACATTTTGCAGCCGGAGGCGGGAGGCTCCGCCCTGGCTGCAAAATGTTCCCCCATCCTTTTCATCCTCTTGGGAATGCGTTTCGCTACTCCCTCCACCAGAAGCGCTCCGACCCGATGGTGCATGTGTGAAAGTTTCGCAAATGCGCTATTAAAACAGAGTGCTTCTGGTGGAGGGAGTTGCTAAGCGCACTTGAAAAGGACAAGCTGGGGAACATTTTGCAGCTGAGGCGGAGCCTCCCACCTGAGCGCCAGCCGCCCACAGCAATGGCACAGCATGATGCGCCTAACCTGGTGGCCGTGGTCGGATGCTGTTTGCATGCATGCGTGCTCCGGCATGTGCCATCATCACCATGCTGAAGTCCCAAGGGGCACCAAAAAAAGGTTCGCTTACTACTATTTTTTATCTTCGTCCGGTCCTGCTCTAATTAGTAATCTGGCTGCCGCCGGTTCGATCAGTTGGAGTTTCCGGGCCGTCTTCAAGGGCAGCCCCACATAGAGCGCATTGCAATAGTCCAATCTAGGGGTAACTAAGGCGTGGACCACTGTGGCCAAATCCGACTAGAATGGTTTGAAACGCTGCTGAGATCCACTCTCTTGATCCAACCCCAATATGACTCACACCACGTTGAAAGAAATGCAGTTCAAAATCTGCAAAACATTAAAAACAAGTGAACAGAAAGCCCAATGCTAACCAGAAGCAAGAGTGGCGACTACAGTGCAGACACGCTGGGTCTGACAACCAGATAGTCTTCCTCCAGAAAAAAAGAGGGAGAGAGTGGCTATGTTCTCCCTCAGGAGCAAACCCAATAATAGCTCAAGAGGTGAGTGCGCCGCCTTCTCTCTTTCACTTCGTCCATCCGGTGCTTAGAAAGCATCCCTTTTCGCCTATGTACCTGTTTCTGTTCATGGAGATCTCCGGCAGGAAAACAGCAACCACTTGCAAAAACTCGGGTGTAGCCCTGGAAGGGGTTCCCTTTAAATACTTCTGCTTTCATTGTTGTTTTGGTTTCTCCCAGGCTCATGATTTACTGGAATCAGCTCTTTCCAACCAGAAGAGAAAGCGAAAGTGGGGACTTATCATTCAGGCTCATGATTTACCAGAATCAGCCCTTTCCAACCAGAAGAGAAAGCGAAAGTGGGGACTTATCATTCAGGCTCATGATTTACCAGAATCAGCCCTTTCCAACCAGAAGAGAAAGCGAAAGCGGGGGTGAGGTGGTCTCCGAGGGTTCCCCATTAGTTTGTGGAGTCCCGCAGGGGGCCATTCTCTCCCCTCTGTTATTTAACATCTACATGCAGCCGCTTGCACAGCTGGTGCGGAGTTTTGGGCTTGAGTGCCATCAGTACGCTGATGACACTCAGCTCATTCTGAGGATGGAGGGTAGGCCTGGATCCGTCCCCGATAATTTCCAGCATTGCCTCGAAGCTGTTACTGGATGGCTGCAAGCCAGTAGGTTGAGGGTGAATCCAGCGAAGACGGAGATCTTGTGGCTGGGCCGCCCGGGTGATGGGGATGTCCAGCTTCCGACCCTGGACAGTGTGGCGTTATGCCCATCGCCTTCTGTAAAGAGCTTGGGAGTTCATTTGGACTCCCAATTGACCATGGAGACCCAGGTCTCCATGGTCAGCAAGTCTGCTTTTTTCCATCTCAGACAGGCAAGGCGGCTGGCCCCCTATCTATCCCGGAACGACCTGGCCACGGTGATCCAAGCCACTGTCATCTCGAGACTGGACTACTGTAACGCACTCTACGTTGGCCTTCCTCTGTCGGTGACCCGGAAGCTCAAGCTGGTGCAGAACAATGCCGCCCGACTCCTGTCTGGTACGCCAGCTGGTAGTCACATAACACCTACCTTGCAGGATCTGCACTGGCTTCCAATTGAGCACCGGATCACCTTCAAAGTGTTGGTACTTACCTTTAAGGCCTTGCACGGCCTGGGGCCAGCGTATCTGAGGGACTGTCTCTCCCCATATTGCCCTACAAGATCACTGTGGTCAGAAGGTACGAACCTGCTGGACGTCCCTTCTGCGAAGTCAGTTAAATTAATGGCAACCCGTAGGAGGGTGTTTTCCGTGATTGCGCCCACACTGTGGAACGCCCTCCCAGCCGAAACGCGCGCCATCCAGGATCTCCTGCCTTTCAGGCGGGCTTGCAACTTATTTCAACAGGTCTTTGGTCTGTAGGTTTTGCCTATGCATAGCCCATCATGTCTGTAACCTTCAGTACCTGCTGTGTTTTGTATTCTTCACATCAGGCTTTTAATCTTGTTGTTTTTTTAGATTGTGTTGTACTTTGCCATATTTTAACCTGTTTTTAATATGCTGTTTTTTATCTGGTGCTTGTGAGCCGCCCCGAGCCTCCCGAGAGTGGCGGCATAGAAGTCCAATAAATAAATAAATAAATAAATAAATAAATAAAACATGGATCCACTTAAAATCCAGTTGCTGCCTCCTGCAGAACTCTGGGGTTTGTAGTTTAGGGAGGAGCCGTTCACAGCCTCACTAAACTACAAACCCCAAAATTCTGCAGGAGGCAGAAACTAGATTTAAAGTGGATTTGTTCTCTAGTGCAGTGTTTCTCAACCTGGAGGTCGGGACCCCTGGGGGAGGGGTCACGAGGGGGTGTCAGAGGGGTTGTCAAAGACCATGAGAAAACACAGTATTTTCTGTTAGTCATGGGGGGTTCTGTGTGGGAAGTTTGGCCATTCTATCATTGGTGGGGTTCAAGAGGCTCTTTGATTGTAGGAGAACTATAAATCTCAGCAACTACAACTTCCAAATGTCAAGGTCTATTTCCACCCCAAACTCCACTAGTATTCACATTTGGGCATATTGAGTAGTCATGCCAAGTTTGGTCTTCTAGATCCATCATTGAGTCCACAGTGCTCTTTGGATGTAGGTGAACTACAACTCCAAAACTCAAGGTCAGTGCTCACCAAACCCTTCCAGTATTTTCTGTTGGTCATGGGAGTTCTATGTGCCAAGTTTGGTTCAATTCCACCATTGGTGAAGTTCAGAATGCTCTTTATTTGTAGGTGAACTATAAATCCCAGCAACTACGACTCCCGAATGACAAAATCAATTTTTTTGGTAATGGTCACTCCTTGTAGGTGTCTTGTGGCCCCACCCCCAACTCTACCAGCATTCAATTTGGGCATATTGGGTATATGTGCCAAATTTAGTCCAGTGAATGAAACTACATCCAGCTCCAGCATATCGTATATTTACATTATTTATTTATTTATTTGTCACGTTTCTATACCGCCCCTCTCAGCCCGAAGGCGACTTGGGACGGTTTACACAGGCAGTCTCTGCCCTCAATACAACACAAGCAACAAGGCAACCCCCCCCCCAAACCATATAATAACAAATTAACAATTAAAAACATACAATTACAGTCTCAGCGTCATGTTGAAATCAGTTTCCATCGCATCGTCGTCATTCCATATATCTCATTAAGCCTTATATTTCATCAGCAAATGCCTGCTCAAATAGCCAGGTCTTGACTTTCTTGCGAAATGTCAGGAGGGAGTGGGTTGATCTGATGTCTTTAGGGAGGGCGTTCCAAAGCCGAGGAGCCACCACTGAAAAGGCCCTGTCTCTCATCCTCGCCAGTCGCGCCTGCGAAGAAGGCGGGACAGAGAGCAGGGCCTCTCCGGATGAACTTAAACATCTCGATGGTTCATAGGGAGAGATGCGTTCGGACAGGTAAGTTGGACCCGAACCCTTTAGGGCTTTAAAGGCTAAAGGCAGCACTTTGAATTGTGCCCGGTAGCAAACTGGCAGCCAGTGGAGCTGGCACAACAGGGGAGTTATGCGCTCTCTGAATGCCGCTCCTGTTATCAACCTGGCTGCTGTTCGTTGGACTAGTTGCAGCTTCCGAACAGTCTTCAAAGGCAACCCCACGTAGAGAGCGTTGCAGTAATCTATACGGGATGTAACCAGAGCATGGACCACCGTGGCCAAGTCAGACTTCCCTAGGTACGGGCACAGCTGGCGCACAAGTTTTAACTGTGCAAATGCTCCCCTGGTCACCGCCGAAACCTGGGGTTCCAGGCTCAGCGATGAGTCCAGGATCACACCCAAACTGCGAACCTGCGTCTTCAGGGGGAGTGTAACCCCGTCCAACACAGGCTGTAACCCTATGCCTTTCGGCTGACCAGGAGTGCCTCTGTCTTGTCTGGATTCAATTTTAATTTGTTCGCCCTCATCCAGTCCGACACAGCGACCAAGCACCGGTTCAGGACCTGAACAGCCTCCATAGTAGCAGGTGGGAAGGAGTGACAGAGTTGGACATCATCTGCGTACAGATGACACCGTACTCCGAAACTCTGGATGACCTCCCCCAGCGGCTTCATGTAGATGTTAAACAACATGGGAGATAGTATTGGACCCTGAGGAACCCCACAAGACGATGGTTGTTGGGTTGAACAGGTGTCTCCCAATAACACCTTCTGAGATCGGCCCTCTAGAAAGGACCGGAGCCACTGCAAGACAGTACCTTCAAGCCCCATCTCTGCGAGGCGTCCCAGAAGGATACCGTGGTCAACGGTATTGAAGACCGCTGAAAGGTCCAGCAGAACCAACAGGGACACACTCCCCCTGTCAAGCTCCCGGCGTAGATCATCCACTAAGACGACCAAGGCTGCCTCAGTACCATGCCCCAGTCTAAAACCAGACTACGCCGGATCCAGATAATCCGTGTCTTCCAAGAATACCTGGAGTTGTGAGGCCACCACACGTTCCAGGACTTTGCCCAAGAAGGGAAGATTGGAAACAAGCATGAGATGGGACCAAGCCAAGGATCTCATTAAGCAATGGATCCTGGGCGTAGAGCGCCAATCCGACCTAGCCTGTTCCCCAGCTTTCATTGTTAGGGAAGCCACTAGATACCTCACTGCCCCCATGGGGAAAGCTTTCCAGTTTTTAGATTGGTGGCTTCCAAAGGGCGGGTCCGGGGGGTTGGGGGGGGGTGGGGGTTTTTTTCCCCCCCCTCTTTTTGTTCCTTTCTTCCTTTTTCCCCCCCCCCTTTTTTTTCCCCCCCGGGGGGGGTAGGGGGGGGGGCCCCCCACAGGGGGGGGGGGAGGCTGCGGGTTCCAGGGCCCCCCTTTCCCCTCTTTGTGC
>JARBWK010000001.1:186044442-186094222 GCA_030556195.1 Anolis apletophallus | reverse complement strand
TCTGTTGTTGAGTGAGGTGGATTGGATGGCCCTGGAAGGGTGGGGGCCATGCTCAAGCTCGGGTGAGTTGGCCCCTTACCCTTTCCTTGGTTTGGCTGATCTGGTGTTTTGGCAGATCAGCCTCGTGTTAAACCCCCAAATTTGGTTAAAGTTGATTGATTCCTAGCACCCCTTGAGTTAGTGGTCAGGAATCCAATAGGTAACAATAAATGTTGCCCAAAGATTTGAACCCAAAGTTACTTGTCCGTGTCGTTATTGTTGTCGGCTCGTTATTCGGGGTTTGGGTGGGCAAACAGTTAACAAAGCCGGCCAATGTAAATACACCCAGCTACTTGTTTGGTTTCTCCTACCTCCTTTTATTGGGGCGAAACTTTTGCTAAGCAGGCAAATCAGGTAGTTCAGAGACTGATACAGGAGGACTTTGCAAGGCTTGAAGGGGAGTTTTCATGTCCCAGGGCTTTTATTTGGGGGCGGGGGATTCCTTAATCCATAAGGTTGCTATTCAAGAGGGTGCTTTTGTTCAAAAGGTAAAATTATCACCTAAAACCGGAAGAGCAGCTGAAGAGGGGGCTTTTGAGATTCCCTATCCATGAGTCAACTGGACAACCTACGCAGGAGGAGAGACACCCAGGATTTTCCAGCACTGGGTTTCCAAACTGGGTGGGGGAGGAGGGGGAAGAGATTTTTAAAAAATCCCTCTTCTGGCTTGGGTGCCAAGTTCCACACAAAACGAAAGTGAGACAAAATAAAGAAGTAGCTTTGTATTGTCGACTGTTTTCATGGCTGGAATCACTGGGTGGCTGTGAGTTTTCCTGGCTGTATGGCCATGTTCCAGAAGCATTCTCTCCCAACGTTTCGCCTGCATCTATGTCAGGAGCCCTCCGACGTTGTGAGGGCTGTTGGAAACTAGGAAAATTGGGTTTATATACCGTATCTGTGGAATAATGTCCAGGGTGGGAGAAAGAACTCTTGTCTGTTGGAGGTAGGCGTGAATGTTGCAATCGGCCAGCTTGATTAACATTTAATGGCCTAGCAGTTTCAGGGTCTGGCTTCTTATTGCCTGGGGAAATCCTTTGTTGGGACGTGATTACCTGGCCCTTGTTGTTTCTTGTCTAGAATTCCCCAGTTTTTGAGTGATGCTTTTTATTTGCTGTTACGATTTTAGAGTTTTTTAAAAAAAATATTGGCCGTCAATTGGGGACTGATTACAGACTTTCAGTGACAGGTGTCCTTTGATAAGGGAAAATGATTGAAATAATTAAGTTTATATTCTTCCCCATGAACACCTGAGCCTGTGCATATGACTATACCTCTGCCAGAATCATAAACTGCAGGAGCATATGGTCACTTGCCCCTAAGGATCTGACCACTTCAACTGCATTGATCAAGTCCTCTGTGTTTGTTAGGATGAGATAGAGCAGGGGTGCTCATTAGGTAGATCGCGATCTACTGGTAGATCGCGTAGGGTGTCCTGGTAGATCGCAGGCAGGGCGGGAGGCTCAGTCCCGCCTCGCAGGCTCCCGACGCTGCCCAGGTGCAGAAGGAGGTTGGACTGGATGGCCCTTGGAGGTCTCCTTCTATTCTAGGAACCCATTGTTGTTGTTATTAGCAGAGGCTGAATGGCCATCTGTGAGGAATGCTTTGATTGTGTTTTTCCCTTGTGGCAGAAGGAGGTTGGACTGGATGGCCCTTGGAGGTCTCCTTCTATTCTAGGAACCTATTGTTGTTGTTGTTACTATTATTATTAGTAGTAGTAATAGAGGCTGAATGAATATTATCATCATCATTATTATTATTATGAATAAATTCAGGGGCTTATTATACTCACATTTAGTTGAATTCAGTCTTAAAATATATTATATGGCTCTCACTGAAATAAATTTCCAAATAGTTTGCTTTTATGGCTCTCTGAGTAGTGGGTAGGTATATCATTTTGACTTGATTGTTTTATAAGTAGCTTGCATGCTGAAAAAGTGTGAGCACCCCTGAGATAGAGAGTAGTTGATCCCCTTGTTGCCTCTTCTACCATCTGACCCATAAAATTGTCTGCAAGGCAGGCAAGGAATTTGTTGGACTTTGTACTCTTGGCCGAGTCCCCCAGCAAATATCAGGATAGTTGAAATCGCCCACGACTACTATGACTACTACTCGTATATCTCTTCTTTGTGCCTGTATGGTCAACTACTGACAGAAGGCTTCATCAAGTTCTTCATTCTGGCTTGGAGGTCTGTAAAAGACGCCCATGATGAGATCTTTTTGAGTCCCCATTCCCTTGATTCTTATCCAGATGTTTTCAGGTTGTTTTCCCGAATTGCAGTCTTGCATCTCTTCTGTGTCATAACTGTTTTTGACATATAAGGCTACTCCCCCTTCCCTCCCCTTTGTTCTGTTTCTGTGAAAGAGGTTGTAGGCCTCAATGGTTACATTTCAGTGATACGAGTCATCCCATCAGTTTTCAGTGATGCGTATGACATTATAAGTGTGGTGTTGTGCTAAAAGTTGGAGTTTGTCTTGTTTACTTCTCATGCTCTGTGCATTAGTGAAAAGACATGTCAGCCCCTGGGACCTTCCCCTGAGCTATTTATTTGGAATTATTGTGCTCTCGCTTCTTGGTCCTTGTTATGTTAGTACAACCCTCCATTTAGTCTTTTGGTGGTTCCCCGAGGTTGTGAATAAAGTACTGTTTGCAAGGCTGGTGGACCTAGTTTAAAGTGGGCCTGATGAGGTTTGTGTTATGTTCAAGTGGAATTCAGTTTAGTCCAAACAAACGACACAATAATTTTGCGCAATGGCAAGAGGGGAAAAAACAGAAAACTTTACTCTTGTCAGCAGAGTCAAAACAGTGTTGCATACAAAATAATTCAACAAACTTATGTACATAGCCCTTGTAAGTATTATAGAATACAAAGAGCGTGGCTTCTTCATTTTCCTTCAAATCAGAGAGCAGAGCGAAAAAGCTGAACTGTATTCTAAAATATATATGGTTATACCCCACCGCGTGTGGCTCAAACTTGCTTGCTGACATAAATTACTTCTGAGAGCTAGAGAATCATTTGTGATCTTTTGAAAAGTATGCCTAGCTGTATCATTGGTTCCTTCATGAATCAACATGAGAGGGAGACTGTGATGGGACTTGAGCAGCCTAGTGAGCCTCTGAGTGACATGGTGTTTTGTGGGGTTTTTTGCCTCTGGGAGGCAGCATATTTCTCGAGCCATGTCACCTGGTCTGGAAATTCCCTAAGGAGGGAATTGCTTACTACCAAGACCTGTTTCAAGGATTGACAAGGTAGTGTGTAGGTCCTCCAAAATGTGTCCCTGTTGAAATGGATTGTGTAGGTGTAAAGTGTTGTACTCTTCCTCCTCTGCAGCCCTGGTACAGTCGTCAAGGTCAGTCCCTTGAGATGCGTCCAAGAGCCCATCATTCTCCCGTGTGTGTTCCTATTGTGCCTGGTCTATGATTGGGAATGGAGCATCTGCGTGATTGTGTAAGTGTGAATGTGGTGAAGCATCGTCCCACTCAGGGCTATCCACCATGCATTGATCAAGGATGGTCCATTGAGTGGTATCTAAGTAACTGTTGTCATCCCCAAGAAATATCAAAATCCATAATATCAAAATATATATTTTTTAAAACTATAATTTCAAAATCCATATAAAAATACCTAGTATCAAAATCCATATAAAAATCCATAATTTCAAAATACATAATTTGGACCTCCAAACCTGCCCTCTGCTTATACTTATAAATGACCTCAACTTGTACATGCCCTCAACCTATACATGACTTACATACCAATTCAGTCAATTACAGAAAGAACAGACCGAACCTATGTTTTCTTTAACCCCATGACTGCCTGTATTTTGCATTTCTGGATAAGGGATACTTTGTAGCAGGTTAGTCATCATTATCATCATCATTGTCATCATCTCGGTCTTTTTGAAATGCATGGAGTTTGAGTAGGACTGGCAGGTGTCTATTTGCCTGGCAATGCTTCAGGACCTACAGAGCAGATGCTGAGGAAAACTGGTTTGGGGAAGCCAAAAGTTTCCAGTGTTGGCTTGCTGAGCAAGAGGTTCAGCACATTCAATGGCTGGACTAACACATGGGTCAACGAAGGCTGGATTCAGACAGTGACACAATACCAGCTCTCAACTGGTTTGCTGCAGATCCAGTGTTCTTCTCTTGAGCAACTATAGCTGGCAATAGCATCAGAGATCATATATGCACATCTTCCTCCGCCATAAACTGTAAGCCTAAACAATAATAACACATTGAAACAAATGGCATTTAGAAGTGTTAATTTTAATTTGCATTGCAGAATGTAATCACACACAACACTGACACTATCTGCAACCCATTTATTTAAAAAAATGTTTTAAGGACTGATATTTCTATATCACATCAATGCAATCTGGTTTCTGAGCTGATTTTTCTTGATGAGGCCATATAGAAAAAAATGCTCACCGTTTGTGGAAAATGGTACCATTAATCCATCTCCAGGGCTGCTCTGGATTATCTCTTCGGAGACCAATCCAGTGGTCGGGTGGGCTTTTGTAACGTAAAAGGAAACGCTTGAAAGGAAGGGAAATGCATTGTTACTGGGATGTTGTGTGGTTTCTGGATTGTATGGTTGTGTTCTAGCAGCATTTTCTCCTGACACTTCACCTGCATCTGTGGCTGGTATCTTTAGAGGATCTGATGGTAATTAAGCAAGTGGAGTTTATATGCCTGTGGAATATCCAGGCACGGAGAAAGAACCATTCACTGCAAAACTAGTTTAACAGACAATGGTTACACCAGAGCTGCTCAGGAAATCGATCGCGATTGACCAGTCGATCCCGGGAACAAAGGAGGTTGATCCCAGCTGGATGGGGCGCTTCTCAGAGTGGGGCGGAGCCAGGCTGCGCCAAGCCCCGCCCCCTCCCCCGGCTTCGGCACTCCCAGCAGCTGCTCCAGCCTTGAGGAGGGCAGGGCCAAGACAGCCTTGTGCTAGCTGTGCCACCACTGTCTTGGCATTGCCACCCTCAAGCCTGGAGAAGCTGCTGGGAGCTCCAAAGCCAGAGGGGAGGGGGAGGGCTTTGTGCGGCCTGGTTCACCCTCTGGCTTCAGCTCTACCAGCAGCTTCTCCAGGCTTGAGGATGGCAATGCCAAGCCAGATGTGGCATTGCTAGCACAAGGCTGGCTTGGCACTGCCATCCTCAAGCCTGGAGAAGCTGCTGGTAGAGCTGAAGCCAGAGGGGGGCGGAGCCAGGCCGCACCAAGTCCTGCCCCTACCCCTCCCCTCTCCAGCCTAGAGGAGGTAGGTAGATCTTTCTGACTTGGTTTTATTATAAGTAGCTCGCATGCTGAAAAAGTGTGGGCACCCCTGGGTTACACCCTTTACCCTACTTTAACAGACAATGGTTCCTTATCCCACCCTTGACATTCCACAGGTATATATACTCCACTTGCTTGACTACCATCACATCCTCTGAAGATGCCAGCCACAGATGCAGGCAAAACATTAGCAGAAAATGCTGTTAGACAGAGATGGAACTCAAGTCTAAATATTAAATTTATTTAGGATTCGTATACACTTTAAACACCTAACACTAAGGTAAATTTAAATTCAATAGCTTTCAACAGTTTTGTGCATGAAACAAAGTTTGTTTACACTGAGCCATCAGAAATCAAAGCTGGACAGCCACACGTGGTCAGTTTTATAATTTGTAGTGCTTGTATTTCAGAATCCTGGATAAGGAATGTTCAACTTATAATAAAAACAAATCCCTCAAAGCCAATTGGCAAATTTGTAAAGCAGAAGGAGGGCACCCTGGTGACGCAGTGAGTTAAACCACTAAGCTGTTGAACTTGCTGACTGAAAGTTTGGTGGTTTGAATCCGGGAAGTGAGGTGAGCTCCTGTTGTTAGGCCCAGCTTCTGCCAATCTAGGAATTCGAAAACATGCAAATGTGAGTAGATCAATAGGTACCACCTTGGTGGACAGGTAATGGCACTCCATGCAGTCATGCCAGCCACATGACTTTGGAGGTGTCTACAGACAATGCCGTCTCTTTGGCTTAGAAATGGAGATGAGCACCGCCCCCCCCCACCGAGTTAGACACAACTAGACTTTATGTCAGGGAAAACCTTTACCCTTTTTACTTAACACAATAATGAAAACTCCCTGGAATTCACTATGGGTTTCAACCATTGAACTCACCATCTCTTCTTGTGAATCAATCACAGCCAGAGAGGCATTGTGAGAAGAACAGTGGAGGCTACTAGATGTCCAGTTTCCTTCAGCCTCTGAAAAGTAGTAGCATTTCCTCTGGAACTCAATCCAGCCATTTGGACAGCGATCACAAGGAGCAGGAGCTGGACATATTTCACATCTTCTCACTAGTGGTGTGTGTAATAATTAGTTAACATTAACAATTTATAAATTGACACCCATCATTCTGACCAGCTCAATAACAACCCATGAAAAATTGGTTTACTCATAGCATATCATACTGGTTTCTTAATCTGCTCTACATTATTGTATTTTCTCCTGTTAAAAGTGAAGTCTTGCTTTAACTCCCTTCCCTTTACAAGACAGATTCCCAGGGTATCATTGGGTTCAGTGATATTTCAAAATTATAATCACACACATGGCTGTACAATCCAACACCTATATCAAGATGAGATCCCTTCCAAAACACCCACACCCACACCTATGGATACCTGAAACAGTGAATAGTAGCAGCCCTATTTTTCAACTATACTTAGTCTGAAAGAAGACTATAGCCACTCACAAATACTGGTGAGGGTAAGTGAAACCATGGATAGTGAATATGGATAATAATAGTAAACTTTATTTATACCTCACTACCATCTCCCCAATGGGGACTTGGGGCAGCTCACATGAGGCCAAGCCCACAAATGCATTACAACAAAAAACCCAAAACACAAAATAAACATTACAATAAAATAAATATAACATAAGCGTACAGTACAATAATGCAAAGTACAACAATAGATAAATCACAATCACAGTGAGCGGGCCACATGTACAGGTAAAATGATAAAACTCAGGATGAGATAGAAATAAAACAAGTAATTGTGAATGAGAAACTCATTGAAAGATGGGGTAATGGAGACAGGCCTTCGAACAGGCAGGGGGGAAATACAGTGTGGGGACAGACATTATGGGGAGCGAGTAAAGGAGATGAAGAGTCACTCTCCAAAATTGCAGTGGAAAAGCCATGTTTTAAGATCTTTCTTGAAGGCTGCTAGCGTGGGGGCTTGCCTAACCTTACCCGGCAATGAATTCCAGAGTCGTGGGGCCACAGAGGAGAAGGCTCTCTCCCTCATTCCCATGAGTTGGGCCTGTGTGAGAGAGAGGGGAGAGAGGAGGGCCTCTCCCGAAGATCAAAGGGAGCAGGCCGGTTTGTGGGGGAGATGCAGTCACGAAGGTAGACGGGTCCCAAACCGTTTAGGACTAAATAGGTGATGACCTGTACCTTGAATTGGGACCGGAAAATGAAAGGCAGCCAATGGAGTTCCTTAAACAGGTTGTACTCTATATCCCAGGGGTGGGCAATTATTTTTTCCAAAGGGCCACATGAGAGCCAAAAAATATTATGGAGGGCCGCACCTATTTATTTGTTTGTTTATTTACTTACTATATTTACTATACATATTTGTGTCTATGTGTACATATGTGTGTGTGTACATCTGTGTGCTTATGTTTGTGTGTATATGTGTATTGTGTGTGTACCTATGTATATGCGTGCATATGTGTTGATGTGTGTATGTACAGGTGTATGTATGTATGTGTGCATGTGTATATTTCTGTGCATGTATATATGTCTGTGTGCATGTTCCTTTATTACCTTTTATTACCTTTTTCTGTCCTGTGTACTTTCGCTTCTTCCTTCCTGTGGTACCTCCTTCCGTTCTTCCTTCCCTCTTCCCTTCTTTCCCTCCCTCCTTCTCTCCTACCTTTCTCCCCCTTTCCCTCTTTCATTCCTCCCCTTTTCCCTCCCTCCTTTCTTCTCTCCTTCCTTCCTGTCTGTTCTCCTTCCTTCCTTGTGTACCTCTTTGATGCCTTTCATTTGTTTTCCTTTGTACTGTATGTTCTTCCTTCCTCTTTCCTTCCTTCCCCCTTTCTCTATCTTCTTTCTCTCATTTCTTCCTTCTCTACCTCTTTCCTTCCTTCAGTTATTGCTTCCATCCTTCCTTCCCTCCCTCTTTCTTTCCTTTCCCGCTGGCGCCTCCTTCCTTCTCTCCCTCCCCTCCTTTCAGGGCTCAAAAGCCGAGTGAAGCCTGCTTCCCCCAAAGCACTGCGCGCACACTCGCGCACACACTCGCACGCGCTCTCCCTTGCACTCCTTCTCTAACAGCGGCTCCTCCAAAGCCGCCGCACCTCCGGCCTGTTTCCCCGAGCCGGACAGAAGTGGCTGCTGGGCCGGATCCGGCCCGGGGGCATAGTTTGCCCATGGCTGCTATATCCAATACCAGGGCTGTCCAACTGGCGGCCGGGGGCCTGTATACGGCCCCCAGCCCCTTCCCTACGGCCCCTGCCTACCCTGCAAAAAAAATTTTTAATTCAATCTCCGGGGTGGGGTGGGTAACGTCAGTCGTGGCGCCGGCGCCGAGCCTGACGTCACCCAGCCCCGCCCGCTCCTCCTCCTCCTCCCCCCCGCCTCCCCCGGCGCACCAATCGGGAGCGCGGGGAGGGAGGGGAGGAGGCCTAAGGGAGGAAGGGAAGCGCTTCCCCTTCTTCCTCCATAGGCCCACCTCCTCCGGCCCGCCTCTCCCCCCGGCGCTCCGATCGGTGCGCCGGGGGGGAGAGGCGGGACGGAGGAGGAGGCTGGCGTGACCCTTTAGCTGGAAGGGCGAAGCTGAGGAGGGCTCTCCTCAGCTTCGCCCTCCCTCTTACAGCCTCAGCCGGGGCAGCAGAACCAGGAGAAATCGCCAGTTCTGCCGCCCTGGTTGTCACTGTAGGAGGGAGGGAGGCGGGGGGTGGGGCCGCTCCTGATGGCGTGCTGACGTCACCAAGCGCGGCATCCCTTTTCGGCGGGGCTTGGTGACGTCAGCAAGCCTTGCCGAAAAGGGGCGGGCCGCGCAGGACGCCGGCGTGGTGACGTCAGACGTGGTGACATCAGCACACCGTCAGGAGCGCCCCCCCTGCTCTGGCCCCCCAGGTCATCAGTGACCAGAACTCCGGCCCTTGGGCCAAAAGAAGTTGGACAGCCCTGTCCTATACTATAGGGTGGCAATGGAGGGCCTAGTCACCCACAAACACTTCCTGTTAGGCAAAAGTGTGTTGGAGTGAGGGTAAGTGAAACCATTAATAGTGAATCTGTGGATAAGAGGTCTACCTGTACATCATACCAAAACCTAGAAGAATTGTCTACAAGAGTTTCTGAATGTTTCATAACTTTGTTGGACAGACAATAGCAAAAAAATGAGTGAAATAATTTTAGGCAGAACAGGAATTTAATTAATCTATTGTAATTAGCAACATTCAAGACTCCTCGACATTAACAATCTTTGAAGTTCTAAAATAAAATGATAGAATTACATGGGGAAGAAATAATGAAGAGGTTTTTTTTAAAGAAATTGAGAGTTGTTTTGGATATTTTAAAAAGAAGACAAAATAGATTTTGAAACAGCCACATGGAGAATCTATTAGTGTAATGATAAGGATAGATTTTTGTTAGATACTAGCTCCAGACTGAGTTGTGTTGGAAGTCATGGATGGGAATGGGGGGTGGGTGAGTGGAGGGGTTTGGGGAAATAATATTTGTATTTTGAGTGTTGAATTTCGTAAAATGTATGCTGTTTTCACATAACACAATAAAAATTATCCCCCCCCCCCAAAGTACAAGGCCATAAGATCAGTATAGCTTTTTACTCACCAGATAATACAATGATGAGAATAATAATTAGGGTGCCAACTGCCACACTCAAAATTGAAACGCATGTTGCATTGGATCCCTTTTTACTTCTGAGGCATGAAGAGCTTTTCCAGGCACACCCTTGAAGGAATTAATAGAAAGGGTGACATTTTGATTCAAGATGTTATTTATTTATTTGCCACATTTATATCCCGCCCTTCTCATCCCGAAGGCACAATTTGATGCCCTACAACACATATTCAGCAAATAAAAGCACATACATATGCATTAAAACAACCACTAAAACAATTCAACATTAAAATTTTGATGGGGGGCTGAGTTTGGTTCAGGGGGGCTGAGACTGGGTGGAAGAGGGTATACCCTAGCAAACCTTTTGTATTGTTATCCCAATAACCCCATTAATGTGAGATATAATGAGCATGGTGATCAGATCATGATATGAATAAACATAACAGTTTAAATAATGTACCAGTAAGGCCTTTTCGCAGACCACCCTGAGAATTTCGGGGCTGGCCCCTTAGCCCCCGGCTACATGCCTGGTCCTTGCCCAAATAATCTCACCAAAGAAATCCAGAAGAAGATGCCACCAAAGTCTTTATTCTCATCTGCTGAGGAGGATGACAACTGCAATATCCTTGTCGCAAAGCAGTCATAAAGTTACATTGAAAACACATGCCATTTTATAGTTTATACAGAGTTGTCAAATTCAAATTCCACGCCCGTGTGCGCTGGCTGGCTCCACGATGATTGGATGGAATGTTGGAGCCAGCTGGAGTTTGAACCAATAGCGCAACAGTGCCGCCTCTGTTCTAGCGAATGGGAAGCGAGAGGCAAGAATTTATAGAAAACAATGCAGCTGGAAATGTCTTTGATTAGATTAGTCCTTATGTAAATTAATACCCCATGACTTTGACATTTCATGCCAAAGAAAGTCTTTTGTTTGCTGTAAGAAATGGGAAACTGGCCATATTTGTCCTTTCCATATTTGTCTTTTCATGGAAGTTTTCAGGAATAATAATAAATAAATGATTTTTGCAGATTGTTGGGATTCCTGAGGTCCGAAGTCAGGAAAATCCAACTGTTGTGATGAATGGAATTGGTATGCCCAGTGCTCATAGACAATGAGGCGAAACTCTGAGGATCTGTTATCTATGATGCAGGAGGAATCTTCAATGGGAGAGGGGAAAGAGCCTCCTCCAAACTAGAAAAATCCCAATCTTTTCATGCAATGGCTCTTGATGATAGGATTAAAAGGCGCGGCTTTTGGAATGTGGCTGCCCTGATCTTATCTCACATTAGCTGGTTTGCACAATGTGGCATTTTCTCATATTTTTGAAAGACACATGGGAAGGAACAAAAACATGCAGGGAAGGGTTACATAGATGGGAATCAGGGGAATATTTCCACCATCACCAATACATCTCATAATATCATTATTTCATAGGGAAAAGGGAGAAGTGTAGTCCATTAGTTCATAGGGGGAATATAAAATATCAATCCATATGTTTCTGGGGGAATCATGATAAAAAGTTCATATAGAAAAAAGGATTCATGGTTCAGTCCTTGGGGAAAATAAAATGAATGAATCTTTTCCTGAGATCAGCCTTTGAGGGGAGTTCCAAAACGTAAACACCTTTGGAAAACTGTATTTCCCTAATCACTCTGAGTAACCCACACTCTGGCCTGTCTACATGCAACTCCTAGGGATGTGCACAAGGAATCCATGGCTTTAGAATGTTAAGGGGGGCCTATGACGATGGTGGGAACAAAAGATTTGAAAAACCGGCAAGTTCTGACAATCAAGAACTTGTTTCTTTTGGAAGAGATATTCTTTAAAATTCAAAAGGTTGTAGCAGTGGCAGAAAAGCTCAGAGGAAGAAAACAAGATGACAGAAAGCCTTAGAATAAGTCAAAGAAAAATATGGAACTGGAACGGAGTCAATCGGTTGAATTGATGTTCTTGTGGATAGCGGGGGAATTGGGCACCATTTTGAAAATTCCATATCCGCGGTTTCAAGGAGTGCAGCTCCGGCCTCCCCGGGACGCCAGAAAGGCACTCTGGGCGGTCTTGCAGTGTTCTGCAGCCCGGAAAGGTTTATTTGTATCAAGTCCTGTGAGTGCTGTGCCATATGGGACACTTTATATCTTTGCAAAAAAGGAGGAAATGCTGTGATGTGAAGTGTTCTCATTTATAATTGCGCCACAATGTTTCAGACCAGCTAAGGCATGGGAAAAAAGAAGGATAGATATAGCTGAGTCGTAGTCCCAACCTTTTCACCCAAAAAAGCTAGCCCATGCAGCATGCAGGAACGTTGGAACTCCTTGCTGCGGGTCAAATCAGGCAGATGGCTGGCTGATCTCTCGAATCGAGATCAGTATCATCCAGTATCCAGGCTGCTCCAGTTATTATTGCACCATTTCACGTTCAGTTTTGCACTAATAGATTACTTAAAAGCTTGTTCCCACAGCCATTTTCAGATTTTTCCTGAAGGTCAGGAGGAAGGGGGTTGATCTGATATCACTAGAGTGGGAGTTCCACAGCTAAGGGGCCACCACTGAGAAGGCCCTGTCTCTCATACCCACCAAACATGCCTGCAAAGGAGACGGGACCTTCCCAGATGATGTCAATTTCTGAGATGGTTCGTAGAGGAAGATAAGTTAGGTAAGCTAGGCCGGAACCATTTAGGGCTTTATAGGCTAAAGCCAGCACTTTGAATTGTGCTCAGTAGCAGACTGGCAGCCAGTGGAGCTGACGCAGCAGGGGGGTTGTATGCACCCTGTATGCTGCTCCAGTGAGAAATCTGGCTTCTATTTCCCATTTCCACCCTCGGCGTTCAGCAGGGACAAGCCTACTCAGTGACTACATATTTGTTATTTCCCACATTTACTTTTTTGACCCGCTGTGCTCACGTGAGTAACCTGGGTTTCATAATATTGCATTTTGTCATAACTTGCCTTGTCTTGGTGCATACTTATTGCATTTTCTACGGCAGAAACATCCCCATACAATGGATCCCTATTTGGACACTATAGCTGAGTTCTTGATCATATTTCTCTTTATTATTATACCCCCAAGTGATATATATCTCCTGCAACATTTATTCACATTTATTTGTATATGAGAGTTGCATCGCAGGCTTAATGTCCTTTATTTCCTTACTACAATCTTCCTGTAAAACCCGGGTTATCCTTCACTGTTTGTGTCTATTCCCTATATTCAAGCCTTCTCTACAATATTTTCTTAGCACACTAAATGGCAGCCTTTACTCACAAATGTTCTGGTCCTATTCATACAGTATATATTTATTTATTTATTTCTTCGAGGAGGCTCGGGGCGGTTTACAGAAGAGTTTAATATAAAACACTACCTGATAAAACAAAGGGATTAAAATTCCAGAATCATCCAAAGTCCTGACTGACTAAATGCTTCTTGCATGCTCTGCGAAAGGTGTCTAAGTTTCGCAGAGCCCGCATCTCAGATGGCAGAGCGTTCCATAGTACCGGGGCAATGATGGAGAAGGCCCTTCGCCGAATTGTCGTCAGGTGGAAGGATTTGAAACTGGGAGTATCTAAGAGGTTCTGATCCTCTGACCGTAGTGATCTCGGGGGGTTGTATGGAAACAGGTGATCCTTTAGGTACACTGACCCCAGACCATACAAGGCCTTGAAAGTAAGAACTAACACCTTGAAGGTGATCCGGCATTCAATTGGTAATCAGTGCAGATCCTGCAGTATTGATGTTATATCGCCCGGGCGGCCCAGCCATAGGATTTCCGTCTTTGCTAGATTCACCTTCAATCTGGCTCTGGCTGGCTCCTTACTTTTACCAGGTGCTTCCCAGGGCAGCCGAGGGCCTTTTGGGCCCTGGGGAAGGAAGGAAGGGAGGCCGCAGGAGGAGGAGGGGCCAAGGAGGTAAGGAGCGCCAGGGCCTTTCTCGCCGGACGCTCTGGGGGAGAGGATGCCGGGCCGCCTCTTCCCTCGGCGACCGGCTTCCTCTCCCCCAGGGCGTCTCCTTCCTCCTCCGTAGTCCCTCCTCCTCCGCATCCTACTTCCACCTCCCCGTCCGTCGTTCCCGATGGGAGCAGCGGAGGAGGAAGTGGAAGAAGGAGGCGGAGGAGGTGGGGCTAAGGTGGAGGAAGGGAGCTGGTTCCTCTTCCGTGCCCAGCCCCCTCGATTCCTCCCTCTTTTCCCAGGGCCGCCGTTCCCGATCGGAGCGGCGGCAGCTCCGGGGACGGAGGGAGGGGGCCGGGCAGGGAGAAGGAGGCGGCTCCCTTCCTCCTCCTTAGTCCCTCCTCCGCCGCCTCCCCGGCGCCGGATCGGAGTGGTGGGGGGGGGGGAAGTAGGAGGGGCTAGGGAGGAGAAAGGGAACCGGCTCCTCCTCCCTGGCCGGGCCACTCCCGCCCTCCCCGATCCGGTGCCGGGGAGAGAGGGCGGGGCCCGGGTAGGGAGGAGGAGACGGCTCCCGTCCTTCTGCTTAGCCCATCCTCCTCCGTCTACTCCTTCCGTGGCCCTCTCACCTTCTTCCCCGGCACTGGATCAGAGGGGCGAGGGGGCGGTGGAAGTAGGAGGGGCTAGGGAGGAGGAAGGGAGCCGGCTCCTCCTCCCTGGCTGGGCCTCTCCCGCCCTCCCCAGCACCGGATCGGGGGCGGAGGAAGGAGGAAGCGGAGGAGGGGCTAAGGAGGAACATGGGTGCTGGCTCCTCCTCCGTGCATGGCCCCCTCCCTCCGTCCCCGACGCTGTTCCGCATTGGAGTGGTGAGTGGGTGGCAGAAGGAGGAACCGGAGGAGGAGGGGCTAAGGAGGAGCTATGGAAATGGCTCCTCCGTGCCTGGCCCCCTCCCTCCCTGCTGGCCCCCGTCGCTGTTCCTGAGGAGGAGGCGAGGGTGAGTGTTGGCTGCCATGCGCGAACGTTCTAAGCGCGCGCTGGCAGCAAAGAGGCTAGGATTCCATTGTTCCGTTGCCCGTTTTTAGGGGGTTGTGTTTTGGGGTGTTGGGAGGTATGTAGGGCCGGTTTTTTGGGCCCTGTAGGTACCTCGGGGTATGGTTGGTTAGGCTGCCGAGTTGTTTGTTTCTGCGATGTATAGTTTCTTTGTCTATGTGTGTCAATGCATGGACCTTAACTTTATATATATATAGATAATGAATGTATTACCCACCTCTCCTTGCGGCTCAAGGCAGGATACAAGATCATTAAAACAAGAGATAGAACACTATTAAAGACATACAATGAGATGCACATTCACCGATAAAATGCAGATTTAACTTCCCAACTTAAAAATGACTGGGTAGGCCTACAAGAAGAGCTGAAAGGGCTTTCTGCAGGTTATTTCAGTCCTGAGGCAGCTGATGAAAACGGCATCTGATCCTATAGCAATTATACCTTTTGCTATCAAAAAGAAATCTGAGGCAGGGGGCTGCAGCCAGTTCCAGCTCAGAACCTAAGCACCTTTCTACACCACTATATAAAATCCAGATTATCTGGTTAGAACTGGATTCGAAGGCGCCCATAAATACATGCTGGTGATTTTATCCAGAGGACGTCTATGGAAAATAATGCTCCTCAGCATGGAACATGGAATGACAGCACTCTCCGTGGCCAGAGTCTTGCATAGCCTCCAGATGCCGGAAATGGAAAAAGATAGGGAAAGCCTTTACCTCTGTTTATGTAGTGTCTATCCTTGTTAATTGTACTACGGCATTGAATGTTTGCCGTATATGTGTTCTGTAATTCGCCTTGAGTCCCCTTGGGGAGATAGAGTGGAATATAAATAAAGTATATTATCTCTATCTCTATCGCTATACATAATAAAAGAGAAAAAGATGTATGTATGTATGTGGAGTAAGTGTCCACTTACACAGACAGCCTTGGGCCTCCACAAGCAGGCTATAATTCCAAGTGCTGAGAAGCCTCCAAAGGACAAACACTACGGCTCACCACCCAAGTAATGCTTTCATTTCGGGAGAATTTCATCCTACATTTGATGTGTTCCCTCTACCCCAGGCAGGCATCCCAGCGTTCCTTGTGTGGAATTTGCATGAGCCCGCCTACTGCCTCTCCCTTAACCCTTTCCTATGGCACACACCAAACACAGAGGAATTCATCAGCAACTGAACAGTCTGGAAGGATTTGGGAGACTGACACAATAGATATCTAGAGCACACTGAACCCAACAACGCACGTCCTGGTGCAGTTTGGGGGAGATGGACCATGGATTATGGGATTTGTAGTACTTTCAAACACTTTGGTTCTCACAGACCACTGTGGCCACCAAAAAAGACCAATACAAACCACACTTGGCACACACAGTCCCCATGACCCACTCTACGTCCTGGTGCAGTTTCGAGGAGGGCGGACCAGGGATGATGGGACTTGAACTACCTCTACACACTTCCCAAGTCCGCCGCTGCAACCCTCTTCCAATTTCTGATCGAGACAAAATTTGGCACACATAACCCCCATTACTGCCTTCATGTCCTGGTGAGGTTTGGGGGAGGACTGACAAGGGAGGATGGGATTTGTAGTACTTCCACACCCGTTCCCACAGACCACTGCGGTCCCCAACAAACACCGATAAAGACCACATTTGGCATACAGAGCCCCAGTGACCCACTCTACATCCTACTGCAGTTTGGAGGAGGGCAGACCATGGATGATGGGCCTTGCAGTACCTTCCCTCACTTTCCAAAACTGCTGCAAACCTAATCCAATGACTGATCAAGACCAAACCTGGCACACAGAGCCCTCATGACCCACTCTACATCCTGGTGCAGTTTTGTGTGACACGGACCACGGATGATGGAACTTGAAGTACCTTCACTCACTTCCTGAAAACAATGCAACCCTCATCCATTCACCAATAAAGACCAAACTTGGCACACAGAGCCCCCAGGACCCAATCTACATCGTACTGCAATTTGGAGGAGGGTGCACCACAGATGATGGTACTTGCAGTACCTTCAGAAATTTCATGATACCACTGCAACTCCCAATAATGATGGATCAAGACCAAACTTGGCACACAGAGCCCGAAGGACCCAATCTACATCGTACTGCAATTTGGAGGAGGGTGGACCACAGATGATGGTACTTGCAGTACCTTCAGAAATTTCATGATACCACTGCAACTCCCAATAATGATGGATCAAGATCAAACTTGCCGCACACAGCCCCCATGACCCACTCTACATCCTGCTGCAGTTTGGAGGATGGTGGACCACCGATGGTGGTACTTGCAGCACCATCAGTACTGTCATGATACCACTGCAACTCCCAATACTGATGGATCCAGGCCAAACTTGGCAGACAGAGACTCCATGACCCACTCTACATCTTGCTGCACTTTGGAGGAGGGTAGACCATGGACGATGGGACTTGCAGTGCCTTCACTAACTTCCTGACACCACTGCGAGCCACATAAATAATTGCTAAAAACCAACTAATATGTTTCTCAAATAACCCCGGCAGTGCCGGGTCCCCAAGCTAGTATTATAATTATTGTTATATGGCAATGTAGACACATATAATCCAGTTTAAAGTACATAATATGGATTATCTGGATTTGTAAGCAACCTTGAATTGCCTTTGGGCTGAGAAAGATAGGATAGAAATATCTTAAGTAAATAAATAAATGATATGACAGTGTAGAAGGGACCACACTGTCATTTCATGTGATGGGTGAATGCATCTGGGATTTGAGAGGCAAAGAAGATCAAGACACTTTTGCCTCTGGTACCACAACTTACCATGTTTAGAGTACTCTTCCTTCAAATGAAAGTCTGTTTTGATGCTTTCCTCTGTGATTACATTTTCTTTTGCATGTGGATCCAAGGCACATCCGGATTGCCATCCTTCTTTTCTTTCCTGAGTTTCAACCATCTATTTTCTTTTCAAATCAATTTACAGATGTTAGGCAGTCAATTATACTACTCAGAGATTTTATTCATGTGACATGTTCAGAGAAAGCACACCATACGTACCATTTAACCATGCACTTTAGCCTCTGCCTTGGTCCAGCCAAACTGGGCTGCCTGTTTTGCCCAGTTGTGCTATGGAAAATGATCCTCGGGTCTGCTCTTATGCTTAATGTTAACAGCGCTGCTCCAGATGAGGAAGTATCTGTATGGTGTTCTACCAACACACTCTCACACTGAAGTCTTTACCCAAGATTTATCTGTGGAGAACCATGGATAGAGTGCCATTTTTCCAAATGGCTTAAATCTCTCTCTCTCTCTCTCTCTCTCTCTCTCTCTCTCTCTCTCTCTCTCTCGTTAGTAGCTTAAAAACAACAAAACCACTGAACGCAGACACACCAAATTTGGCAACTAAACTCACATAGCGAGGTGTGACCAACAACAATAAAAAAGAAAAAACCCCTAAAAACAACCTTAAAAGGGAGAACATGCCACAGCGCATGCGTGGGAGTCCAAGACAGCTCCTCCAACGCCTTGCGGCAGAACCTGAGGCCATCCAGTCCAACCCCCTTCTGCCAGAAAGGAGGCACCATCCAAGGCCTCCCGACAGATGGCCAGCTGGGCATAGATGTCAGATGCCGATGCCCGCGGCCCTGAAACTGGCCGGCGGGATCAGGATCCGATGTAGCCTAAACAAAGGACACCGGGTGGGTTGGGTTATGAGATCTGGGAACGAAGCGATTCCCATGGGAAAGGCGGGAGGGGGGTTATCACGGGTTCTTGTTGGTATAAAAGCTGTGTGTTGGTGGTGGGGAGCACTTCTGACTTTACATGTTCTGATCCTTTAATAAACTTGGTTGGATTGACCAGAGGACTCCGAGTGATTCATCGCATTCATTAGAGTGGCCTTACACATAGATATTACTGCGATAGACATATGCCCTGGAGAGAGAGAAAGGCAAGGGCGCCATGGAGCCAGGGCGGTGGGCGCGTCACCAGCCAGGGGATGGGGAGTGTCGCATCACCAGTGGCGGGCAGGCCTTGCTGCTTCCCCAGCCCATGCGTGGGGTTTTTGGGGGGCTTTTGGCCTCCAGGAAGAGATGCCACCGGTGAGGCTGAGAAACCGCTACAACTTTGTGGAGGAGGCCGGGGAGGCGTGGGGGGACCACCCTGCACAATGAGGAAGCCTTCCACCATGGCATTGTCTTCCAGGCCAAGGTGAGGACGAGGAGGAAACCCCCCTCCTTTCGCTCTTTTCAGAGGTGGCGGCAAGGGGTCCCCTGAGCATGTGCAGAGTTCCAGCTCATGGGGAGGAATTGTGGGAGTTGGAAGTCCAAAACACCTGGAGGGGAGGAGAGCCCAACTTGGCCCAGACCTGCTCTATACCATTAATATTAATAATAATAATAATAAATATCAGAAATACATATTAAACAAGTATTTTTCATTTAAGCAGCTGAGGGGCCTAAGGCTGTTAGGAATTGTGGGAGTGGAAGTCCAAAACACCTGGAGGGCCTGCAGTGGGAATTCCAGAGAGGAAAGAATAAGAGCCAGCAAACACTTCCCAATACAGGATTCCCCCAGGCAGTAAGTAGCAAGACATTGAAGCTGCAAGGCTACAATGAAAGAGGTACCATAGGAAGGAAAAAGAGAAAAAGGAAAAAAGAAAAAGAGGAAGAAAGCAGGAAATAGGTAAAGGAAGGAAGGAGAAAAGGAAATTAAAAAGAAGGAAGGAAATGGAGGAAAGGAAGGAGAGAAGGGAAGGTGAGAAAGGAAGGAAGGAAAGAGAGAAGGAAGGATGGAACCAAAGAGCGAAGGAAGGAAGGAAGGAAGGAAGGAAGGAAGGAAGGAAGGAAGGAAGGAAGGAAGGAAGGACAGAGGAAGAGAACCGGGGGGGGCAAGGAATAGGTAGGTACCCCCTTTCATAATAGTCTAGATACCTTCCTCTACTTCAAAAATTCTTACTATAGGCCACAGCAATGCATGGCAGGGCATGGCTAGTAATTTTCTAAAGTATTATTTCCATTTATAGAAGCTATCTTCCAATCTCTATGTTAATGCAGATCTTAACAGCTTCACATATTATAAGTTCAATATGATGTTATGATGCAAAAATTTATATGTGTACAGTTAAACCCCTGTATCCATGGAGGATGCATTCCTGGCCAAAACTGCAGAATTACCTTTTCCCAGCTTACCATGGAGTCACCTTGGAGGACTCAGAAATGTCTAGGACTGTGGTTCCCAAAGTGGGCGGTACAACCCCCTAGTGGGCGATCCAAGGGGGCGGTGGGAAGCTCAGGAGAATTTGGGGGCACTGAAGTAAGGGAGCGGTGGCGGGATTCCAACTCACAAGCGCGCAAGTGTGCGCCTGCCAGTTGGCAACCCCGTGCAGGTGCTGCCTGGAAACCGCAGTGCGCACCCCCTTCCTCTCCTCAATTTCGCCCACGGCACAGTCCTGTATCGCCCCTTCCAATCCAATGGGTCCCTTGGAAGAAAGGAGCGATAAGGGACTGCGTCGTGGGTGGAGTTGAGGAAAGGAAGTGGGGGGGGGCACTGCGGTTTCCTGGCAATGCCTGCCCAGGGATTCCAACTGGGAGGCTGAGACAGTCGCGCGCTTGCGAGTGTGTGCCTGCCAGTTGGTCCAGCGGAGAAGGAAAGCCTCCGCATCTGCAAATGCCCCCTGAGTCACTGCGGCATTTGCAGGCGCCTCCTGGGAGATGGCCGTGGGATGAAGGAAAATACAAGCAGACGAACCTTTGGTTTAAAGGGTGAGGCCAGTTCTGTGCACGCTGCGCTCCACCAGAAAAATCCATTGCACAGGCTCGAAGGACACATCCAACTTCCGAAAAAGCCCTGTAGCGATAGGCGAGGGACGAAATGGCAGGTGTAAAGATGCACTGGAAGCCGCAGACCCAACCCTGCAGGCAGGCGGTTCAGGACTTCGGTTGCTGGAGTGAAACAAGGTTGTGTTCTTGCACCAACCCTATTTACAATCTTCTTCAGCATGATGCTCCAAAGGGCTACGGCAGACCTCGAAGAAGAAGACAGCATATATACTGTATACGCTATCGTACTGATGGTAGCTTGTTCAACTTAAGCCGCCTGAGGGCTCGCACTAAGACTCTAAACCAGGGGTGGGCAACTATTTTTTCCAAGGGGCCATATGAGAGCCAAAAAATATTATGGAGGGCCGCACCTAAAGGCGGAACTACATGCTAATCTACATAATTTATTTATTTATTCACTTACTATATTTACTGTATATTACACATCATTAATATTAACATATTAGTATATCAAGAAATATTCATATATTATTAGTATTAATATCATAATTATTATATTATAGTATATATATATAAACATAATATATTGAAATTATAATATATCATATAACATTATATTATATTATTTATTATATTATTTTATTATTGTTATAAAATTATTATACAATAATAATAAAACCACTAAAATAAAATAATGCTTCCTTATAGTCCCCTTCTCTGAGATTTTTATGCAGAGGCCAGGCAGGGGAGGCAAGCCAGGGGCCCTTAGGCGGGCCGGATAGAATCAGCCAAAGGGCCGCATCCGGCCCCCGGGCCGCAGTTTGCCCACCCCTGCTCTAAACTATCTAGTCCGTGAGCTGCTTTTTGCTGATGATGCTGCCCTTGTCACCCATTCAGAAGCAGCCCTGCAGCGCCTAACATCTTGCTTTGCACCAGCTGCAGAGCTGTTTGGGCTGGAAGTCAGCCTGAAGAAAACGGAAGTCCTCTACCAGCCCGCACCACAGGAAGAACACCATCTTCCCCACGTCAGCATAGGCACATCTGTGCTTAAATCCATTCAGCAGTTCAACTACCTGGGAAGCATCATCTCTTCAGATGCCAAGATTGACAAAGAGATAGATCACAGATTATCAAAGGCATATAGTGCATTTGAAAGGCTTCACAAAAGAGTCTGGAGCAACAAGAACCTGAGGCAAAGCACCAAAATCAGTGTGTACAGAGCTATCATACTGTCTATTCTCCTCTATGGGTCTGAAACATGGGTCACCTATCACCAACACCTACGACTCCTCGAACGCTTTCATCAGCCCTGTCTTCGCACAATCCTAAATATACACTGGACCGACTATGTGACGAATGTTGCTGTCCTTGAGCAAGCAGGGATCACCAGCATTGAGGCCATGCTATTGAGAACACAGCTGCGCTGGGCAGGACACATCTCTAGGATGGAGGACCACCGCCTCCCAAAGATACTACTCTATGGTGAACTCACCACGGGTCAACGCAAGAGAGGCGCCCCCAAAAAGAGATATAAGGACTCCCTGAAACAACATCTCCGGCTCGGCCAGATTGATCACCAACAATGGTCCACCCTGGCCTCACATCGGGAGGCATGGGGACGCACTATCCACAATGCTGCGGCCTCTTTCGAGAAGACACGGTGAATGAGTCTCGAAGAGAAACGACAACGCAGAAAGAACCGCAACTTGGAAACAACATCACCCAAGGAGACTTTCTGCTGTGCTTTCCGCAACCAAACTTGCCTATCTCAGATTGGCCTTTTTAGTCATCAACACGCTTGTAAAAAGCATGGGATGAGTCCTTCCTTAATCTTCGTTCGTGAAGTAATGCCGAGAGAGATATATACTATAATATAATAATTATGATATTAGTACTAATAATATATGAATATTTCTTGATATATTAATATGTTAATATTAATGATGTGTAATATATAGTAAATAAATAAATAAATAGATAATGTAGATTAGAATGCCGTTCCGCCTTTAGGTGCGGCCCTCCATAATATTTTTTGGCTCTCGTGTGGCCTCTTGGGAAAAATAATTGCCCACCCCTGTCGTAGAACCTCTGGAGGACATCACGAATTCCTTTTTTAAAAGTAATTTTCATTCAGAGAAGTTACAGTGATACAATAACATTCTAAGTGTATAGAAAAGTAGACAAGTTGAAGGATAGAACTTGATGGGCTCACTCTTAAGAACTCAGGACTGATTCAAAAGCACACAGCAGCCCCCCACACCACACTGAAGAGGAAAGCTTCCAATAGGACAGATGGGAAGGCGAGAGGGGGGCGCAGGGGACCCCAAATGGAACAAGGCACCTACCAGACAAGAAGGGCGGCCAAAAGGCTCGGAATGGAGGGAGAGCCGTTGGGGAACTTCAGACCCAAATGTGGCTGCAACAAATCAGAGAAGGGCAGGGCGGCGCCAAGCAGCTCACCAATGAACAAAAGCCACGGCAATCCCGGAATGGGGCAGCACAAGGCTGCACAAAAGAAGGGGGCAGGGGAAGGAACAAGGGGCGCCGAAGGGAGAGGAGGGCGCTGGGACCTGTTCGCGCTGCCTAGAATCATAGATTTGGAAGAGATCTCGTGGGCCATCCAGCCAAGAAGCAGGGAAAGTGCATTCAAAGCCGCCCCTGCCCCCCGACAGATGGCCATCCAGCCTCTGTTTAAAAGCCTCCAAAGAAGGATCCTCCACCACACGAACAGCTCTCACAGTCAGAAAGTTCTTCCTCATGTTCAGCCCCCTACATAGACATGCTTCCTGTGACGTTTGCTTTTCTGCCTGTGCTGTTGTGCTCTCTCTCTCTCTCTCTCTCTCTCTCTCTCTCTCTCTATGAATGTAATGTTCATTTGTGGGATTAACATAACTCAAAAAACACTGGACAAATTGCTGCCAAATTTGGCCACAAAACATACTAATACTAACCCAAGGAGGGACCATCAGCCAAAAAATGGATTTTGTCATTTGGGAGTTGTAGTTGCTGGGAGTTATAGTTCACTCGCAATCAAAGAGCATTCTGAACTCCACTAATGATGGAATGCAATCAAACTTCCCAAGAGAAAATACTATAAGGGTTTGGTGGGCATTGACCTTGAGTTTTGGAGTTGTAGTTCACCTATATTCAGAGACAGGCATGTAGCCAGGGGGGGGCTAAGGGGCTTCAGCCCCGAAATTCTCAGGGTGGTCCGCGAAAAGGCCTTACTGGTACATTATTTAAACTGTTATGTTTATTCATATCATGATCTGATCACCATGCTCATTATATCCCACATTAATGGGGTTATTGGGATAACAATACAAAAGGTTTGCTAGGGTAGACCCACTTCCACCGAGTCTCAGCCCCCCCCCCCCAGAACCAAACTCAGCCCCCTCCGAAACAAAATCCTGGCTACTGCCCTGTCCAGAGAGCACTGTGGACTCAAACAATGTTGGACCAGGACCAAACTTGGCATGAATACTCAATATGCCCAAATGGGAACACAGATGGAGTTTGGGGAAAATAGACCTTGACATTTGGGAGTTACAGTTTCTGGGATTTATAGTTAACACACAGTCAAAGAGCATCCTGAACTCTTGCAACAATGGAATTGAATCAAACTTGGCCTATTGAACTCTCATTACCAACAGAAAGTACTGAAAGGGTTTGCTTGGGAATTGACGAGCTTGGAAGTTGTAGTTCACCTACAGCCAGAGAGCACTGTGGACTCAAACAATATTATGTTATCTTGCTGTTTGTTTTCCATCCAGAATCACAATGTTGGAAGGAGGCTCACCACTTTAAGGTCCCTAAAACAGGCATGGGAAAACTTCGGCCCTCTGGGTGCTTTGGACTTCCACTCCCACCATTCCTAACAGCCTGAGGCCCTTTCCTACTTAAGTGGCTGAGGGGGGAAAGGAAAAGGGCCTGAGGCTGCTAGGAATGGTGGGAGTTGGAGTCCAAAACACCTGGAAGGTCCAAGTTTGCCCATGCCAGCTTTCGACAGAGACCTCTTCCTCCCCCTTCCCCTTCGCGCCCTTTCTTCCCCCTCCTGCCAAACACTTACTTTTTCTTCTACACTGCTGCTTCTGCCGCCATTTTGATCCGAGGGGGCAGCGTGAGCGTGTTCAGGAGGGGAGGGGGGAGGGAGGAAGACGTGACCAGTGCTACTTCGCAGACTCGCCCCAGAGCAAAGCGAGGCAAAGCGAGCAGAGCGAGGCTGGGCAGAAGGGAGCCCGAGTGGAGAAGAAAAAGTGTTTGGCAGGAGGGGGAAGAAAGGGTATTGGAGGTTCCAATTTCCCACGGCACACCTGATGATCGCTCACGGCACACTGGTTGGGAAACACTGCCATAGACAACATATATAGGCAGACAGTCAGAGGCTATTTAACTTTTTTCTGGCCACCACGGGACCTGTCGCTTGACTGTCCATCTGCGACACTGATGAAGTACTTTCCGCATTCCCCGCATCCTTTTGCTGGAAATTTTTTATGGCCTCATAAATTTCGTTAAATTAGCCTCCCCACACATAGGTGGTACCTAAATTTCCTACTTGACAGATGCAACTGTCTTTCGCGTTACAAAGGTCGACAACAAGCTACACAAAAGCTTACTCCGACCTGGGCTGGCTTCGAACTCATGACCTTTCGGTCAGTGGTTGGCGGATTTTGTTGAAACTGTTTTATTCTACTGTTTTTATGTGCACTGTTTGTTGTTCGATATGTTGTAAACCGTCTTGAGCCAAATGGAAAGGACGGTATACAAGTCGAAATAATAAATAAATAATTAGGACGCAAAGGATTAAAAGAAGTCACCAACCATCTTTTTTCCCCTTTTTTCTTTTTCTATTTTGACAATGTTTTCCCCTATTTTCTCTCAACACAATTGTTCTCCCACTTTACTTGTAACACCTACCAATCTCCCCCTTTTCCCTATTATTTTAAATAAAATAAAAATTTAATTTTTAAAAAGCATCAAAATGGAGTATAGTGTTCCCTTGCTACTTCGCGGATTGCTTTATGTGGACTCGCTGTTTTGCACATTTTTAAAAAAAGAATATTAATATAAAATATTTACATTGCAACAGGCCTCAGAAAGGCTGGTGTGCGGCCCCTCAGTGTTCTGTTGCTTTTTTGCTCATTCCATCAGTGGCTTGGGCTGCAAGCAGATGTGGTTTGTCCTCCTCCTCATTCCAGGCAGGCATGCAGACTGCCAGAGGCCCCGATGCCACCCTAACAATATACAGGCCTGCCTCCCTGGCCTTACAATTAACATGGTGTCCCTACTTCTTGGATCTTTACTTATCGCGGGTGGTCCTGAAATGTAACCCTATGATAAGTGAAGGAACACTGTATGCCTCTCTGTCTAGCGCCCCTTTGTGGCCTCCACTGCATAGTGAAACTACCCAAAGAAGATAGGTTCTGTGTTTGTTCTTAAGTTGGACTGGTACATTTTTAAAGTGTAACCTCTATATGTATATATATATACCCCTGTGAGAATGAGATGTTGAAAAAAATGGCTTGTCATGGAAACAAGGTTTGGTGATGAATCTTTATCCCCAATCCTTGTTTCCACAACAAGCCATTTATTTATTTGTTTGTTTGTTTGTTTGTTCAGATTTCTATGTCGCCGACTCCCGGAGGCTCGTGGCGGCTTACAAGAGCCGAAGGCACAATAAAAAACAAGGCAATGAAACAATAAAAACAGTTAAAAACAAGGCAAACACAGTAAAACAATGGCACAGTTGCACAGTTGAGGCAGTGGCACGATTTAGACTGTGCGGGCCTACCCGCCGAAAGCCTGCTTGAACAAGTGGGTTTTACAAGCCCGTCTAAACGGGAGCAGGTCCTTCATTGTCCGGTTTCGCCGAGGGCATTCCACAGTGTGGGGGCTATGACAGAGAACGCCCGACGGGTGGATGTCAGACGTGCCAGCTTTGCCGAAGGTACCTCCAAAAGGTTAGCATCCTCGGACCGTAGTGATCTCAAAGGGCAGTATGGGGTGAGACGGTCCCTCAGATACGCTGGCCCCAGGCCGTACAAGGCCTTAAAGGTAAGAACCAACACTTTGAAGGCGATCCGGTGCTCAATTGGCAGCCAGTGCAGATCCTGCAAAACAGGTGTTATATGGCAGCTTGCTGGGGTGCCAGACAGGAGCCGGGCAGCAGTGTTCTGCACCAGCTTGAGCTTCCGGGTCGCCGACATAGGAAGACCAACGTAGAGCGCGTTGCAGTAGTCTAGTCTTGAGATGACCGTGGCTTGGATCACCGTGACCAGGTCGTTCCGGGAGAGATAGGGGGCCAGCCTCCTTGCCTGTCGGAGGTGGAAGAAGGCCATCTTGCTGACCGCAGAGACCTGGGCCTCCATGGTTAGCTGGGAGTCCAGATGGACTCCCAGGCTCTTCATGGAAGACGATGGGCATAGCGCCACACCGTCCAGGCTCGGAAGCTGGACATCTACCCCGCCTGGGCGGCCCAGCCACAAGATCTCCGTCTTTGCCGGATTCACCCTCAACCTACTGGCTCGCAGCCATCCAGTAACGGCTTCGAGGCAATGTTGGAAATTATCGGGGACGGATCCCGGCCTGCCCTCCATCCTCAGAATGAGCTGGGTATCATCTGCGTATTGGTGACACTCCAGCCCATAACTCCGCACCAGCTGTGCAAGCGGCTGCATGTAGATGTTAAATAACAGAGGGGAGAGGATGGCCCCCTGCGGAACTCCACAAACTAATGAGGAGCCCTCAGAGACCATCTCGCCTCCTCACACGCTGAGACCACTGATGGAGGAAGGAGGTCAGCCATTTTAAGGCTGTCCCCTTACTCCAGCCATGGCCAGCGGTGGATCAATAGATTGTGGTCGACCGTGGCCAAACGCTGCCGTGAGGTCCAATAACACGAGCAGCGCAGACCCGCCTTGGTCAAGCTGGCAGCGGAATTGGTCTGTGCTGGAGACCAGGACCGTCTCCGTCCCGTGCCCCGAACGGAAGCTGGACTGGAAGGGGTCTAGCCATGTTGCATCATCTAGGAAGGACTGCAGCTGCTCCATTACTGCCCTCTCAACCACCTTGTCCAGGTACGAAAGATTCAACACTGGGCGGTAGTTGGAGGGAACCGCAGGGTCTAATGACAGTTTCTTCAGTAATGGAGTTACCACCGCTTTTAAGCACTCTGAAAGACTCCTTGCTCAAGGGAGCTGTTTATGATATTCAACAGAGGCCCACGTAACCCCTCCAGGCAAGATCTAACAAGCCAGGAGGGGCACGGGTCGAGGGAGCAGGTGGTAGGCCTGGCTGCAGTCACTATCCTATCAACAGCATCTGCGTCCAGTGTCAGAAACCGGTCGAGGGTGGGCCCAGCGGAGGGCCACGGAGTCTCGAGCTCTCGTACTGTCTCAACCATGGTTGGAAGGTCCCGACGGAGGCTCAGTATCTTGTCTGTGAAAAAGCTCTGGAAAGCACCGGCAGTGAGGGCCTGATCGTTATTTTTTGGGACAGTATGGACTGTCGTCAGAGACCGAATTACCTTAAACAGTTGAGCCGGGCGTGAGCTGGCAGACGCTATCAAGGCGGAAAAGTACCCATTTTTGGCCGCCTTGACAGCACGCTCATAAGCCTCTTTCACTAGCTTATAAGCTGATACTGAGGCTCCGTCGCGGAGTTTCCTCCACTCGCGCTCTAGCCATCTCCTTTCTCGCTTCATCGACCTGAGGTCCCCTGTATACCAGGGGGATCCGTGGTTGCGAGGGCGGAGAGGACGCCTAGGGGCAATTTTTCCCAACATCTCATTTTCACAGGGACAGAAAGTGAGGTGTAATCTGAATGGGGCACGGACAGTAAAACACACAAACACACACACAAGCTTTGGATAGCATAAGGAAAGGTTAACACCCCTGTGGCATTTGCCACAAGAAAAAGTAGCAGAAAGCACTGGTGTGTATTACCTTTTCACCAGCCTGGCTGAACGGTTTCAGCGTTGAAGAAGAGAGTTCAAATCTCCACTTGGGCATTGAGGCCAGTCATACTTCCATCCAACCTCAGAGAACCCCCCCCCCCTTGCCAAGAAAGCCCATATGATGGATTCACCTTAGAAAGTCTAAAATGGCTGGAAGGCACACAAAACACCTATTAACACACAAAACTGGAGATGAGAGCTTGTAATAAGATGAGGAAACCAGGAGTTACATGTGAAGAAAGCCATCTACCAGGCAAATAGGTGTGGAGCTGTGTGGAGCGAAAGAGGGTCTCTCCCCTGAGTCTGGGTCAGGAGCTGGGCATCTGGGGAGCAGAGGGAGCCAGATCCAGACTCAGATTTATTATTTATTTTATTTGTCATACTTCTATACCACCCCTCTCAGCCTGAAGGCGACTCAGGGCGGTTTACACGAGGCAGTCTCTGCCCTTCAATCAAAAACATGAGTAACAAACCAAACAATGACCATATAACACAACGATTAGCCATTAAAACATACAATTACAGTCTCAGCATCATGTTGAAATCACTTTCCATCACATCGTCATCATTCCATAGATCTAATTAAACCGTTATATTTCATCAGCAAATGCCTGCTCAAACAGCCAGGTCTTGACTTTCTTGTGAAATGTCAGGAGGGAGGGGGCCAATCTGATGTCACTAGGGAGGGCGTTCCAAAGCCGAGGAGCCACCAGTGAAAAGGCCTTGTCTCTCATCCCCACCACTCGCGCCTGCGAAGAAGGCGGGACTGAGAGCAGAGCCTCTCCGGATCTTAAACATCTCAATGGTTCATAGGGAGAGACGCGTTCGGACAGGTAAGTTGGACCAGAACCGTTTAGGGCTTTAAAGGCTAAGGCCAGCACTTTGAATTGTGCCCGGTAGTAAACTGGCAGCCAATGGAGCTGGCACAACAGGGGAGTTGTATGCTATCTGAATGCCGCTCCTGTTATCAACCTGGCTGCTGTCCGTTGGACTAATTGCAGCTTCCAAACAGTCTTCAAAGGCAACCCCACATAGAGAGCGTTGCAGTAATCTATACGGGATGTAACCAGAGTGTGGATTACCATGGCCAAGTCAGACTTCCCTTTAAATCCACTGGGCTCCTGGCTCACAAGCAAATGGAAGGAAAACGACAACCCAAGTCTTATACACTCTCTGGGAAGTGTAATAAATCAAAAAGGAAGGGAAGGGCAAAAACCCACATTCTCACAGACTATATGGACTCAAAAGCATGGAGAAGGAAATAAAATTTACCAGTGAGGGAGCTCTATTTGATGACATTCCTAGACAAACAAAGAATTGCAATGAAGACACTAGAAGAGCTTTCAGGTTGTTTTGGAAATGAGGAAAAGTAAAGATCAGATCAAAATAATAAAATATATGATAGCAGCTACCCAAGCAACAGTTGCCTTAGGATGGAAATATGAAGGGAAATGGGAATTAAAAATGCTTTGAATATCTATCAGATTATAGGATCAAAGATTACATAACAAAAAGGAGAACTGGGGGCTGAAAATAAAACGAATTTAACCAAAAAAACGTTCATGATTGAACAAATAATGTACAAAAAAGTCTCCCTTCTGCACCTGATGGATGGATGGATGGAGAGGTGAGCGAGCAGAGAGAGGACATGCGCCCACGCGGGGGAGAACCAAGCCAGGCATGCTCCCACATGGCCCCTTCCCTCTTTGCCACGGCTAGGCCCAACCCGACCCTGAGAGGGAGCCGCACTGTGCTCGTCGCCGCTGTTACCTCTGCCTCCTCCTCCGCCAGCGCCGCCGTGAGCTTCAGGCTCAGAGAAGTGCCTGTTGGAGCCGGACCTGCGCCTCCTCCTCTGCCTCCGCCTGTGCCTCCTCCGTTCTGGGTGCTGTTGGGGCCTACCCTGCTCTTGGCAGCGCCCATCAGCTTGGCTCCCTTCTCCATCATGCCCGGCATGACGGTGGCTGAGGCAGGCCTCAGAGGGAGGGAAGGAGGGAGGTGGCAGTGGCTCTGCCGAGAGGGGGAAAGTTAAAACTGGGGCGCCATGTTGGTGTCTCTTTTCTCCGCCTCCCTCAATTGGAGACTGGCTGGCTGGGGAAACGGCCCTTCTCTTCTTTTTCGCCACCGCATGGCCCTTCCTCCTCTTCCTCTCCAAAGCAGCAGCACCAGGAGTTCGGCAGGAGGGGGAAGAAAGGGAGGAAGAGAGGTTTTCCCGCAGCACACCAGGTGATTGCTCACAGAACACTAGTGGGGCGCGGAACAGCGATTGGGAAACACTGGGTTAAGTGACCGAACCCAAAGAGCGTTCACCAATGGTTCCTCTTTGTCGGTTGGATGATGGGATAATGGGATTTATAATCCTCTATATCCACAGTTGCAGAGAAAACAGCAGAAGGTGGTTGATGGGTATTTGAGCAAACAGAAGCAAAAAGAACAAAGTTTGGCTTCTTGTAAAAATATGCACAAACTTTTATTTACAAATAACATTCAGTACATCAGCCAGGAACTTCAGCCAGCACAATAGCCAGCATAGACAGTAAGAACCTGCAAAAGCCAAAAGCCTAACCCAATCTGTAACAAAGCAGATTTATACAAACACAGCTGCTACACCCTACTGGAGTCAGGCAAACCCAGCTGCACCTATTCAGACACACCTACAGTAGTACTACTACAGCACATAAACCAAAAGAAACAGATACTCACAACTCAAACATTTGTTTTATATCTTTACAGTCTGACATTCTTCATCCTGGAAAGAAAGTCTTGGGAGATTGGACATCTTTTGATGTGAATCTGGTCTTGTCTGTATTCTTGTTTTTCTGCTTCAGCTTGGCCAGTGTTTATAAAGCTGATTGCTACTAGAAAGCTCAAGTGCCCAGTCTTCTGGAAAAAGCTCAATTTCTGCAATGCCTTTAAAGTTTAAACATGTCTTTGCTACAGATCCAGTGTTCTTCTCTTGTGCAGCTGGAGCTGGCAACAGCTTTATGGTTCAAATATGCACATCTCCTTCCCATTTCAGTTGGAAGCGTGAAGAACCTGAGGAGCAACAAAACTCTATCAGGCAAAGGAATTACCGGTATAGTTCACATGAAGTTACATACTGTAGTAGTGAGAAAGCCCATTCCACCAAGTCAAGAAGACTGAGCCAGATTATTTCCTGAGGTTGAAAAGACACAGCCTTCATTTGCTTTCACTCAGAGGACTGTTAGATTGAAAATTCACTAAAGATTTACCTGTACAACACATTTCTTAAACCTCTTTTTGCAGTAATCCTGCTCTTCTCCAACTGGTTGAGAACCACTGCACTAGAGCATGGATCCTCTTTAAATCCGGATTCCGCCTCCTTTTGAATTCTAGGTCTGTAGTTTAGTGAGGCTCAGGACCTGTCTGGCTGAGCGGATTAAAAGCCTCCCCCTAAACTACAAGCTCCAGAATTTAGCAGGAGGCAGAACCTAGATTTAAAGTGGATCCACGCTCCAGTGTGATGAGATCCATAGACTTGTCTGGTATGTCTGTTTGGTTGGTTGTCCCTTAAGGCAGTGTTTCCCAACCAGTGTGCCGTGAGCGATCATCAGGTGTGCCGTGGGAAATTGGAACCTCCAATATCCTTTCTTCCCCCTCCTGCCGAACACTTTTTCTTCTCCACTCGGGCTCCCTTCTTCCCAGCCTCGCTCTGCTCGCTTTGCCTCGCTTTACTCTGGGGCGAGTCTGCGCAGTAGCGCCCGCATGGGTCACGTCTTCCTCCCTCCCCCCTCCCCTCCTGAACACGCTGACCCTGCCCTTTTGGAACAAAATGGTGGTAGAAGCGGCAGTGTAGAATAAAAAGTAAGTGTTCAGCAGGAGGGGGAAGAAAGGGCGCAAAGGGGAAGGGGGAGGAAGAGGTCTCTGTCGAAAGCTGGCATGGGCAAACTTGGGCCTTCCAGGTGTTTTGGACTCAAACTCCCACCATTCCTAGCAGCCTCAGGCCCTTTTCCTTTTTCCCCCTCAGCCACTTAAGCAGGAAAGGGTCTCAGGCTGTTGGGAATGGTGGGAGTTGAAGTCCAAAGCACCCAGAGAGCCAAAGTTTTCCCATGCCTGTTTTAGGGACCTTAAAGTGGTGAGCCTCCTTCCAAAATTGAGATTCTGGATAGAAAACAAACAACAACATAACATAACATTGTTTGAGTCCACAGTGCTCTCTGGGTGTAGGTGAACTACAACTTCCAAACTCAAGGTCAATTCCCAAGCAAACCCTTTCAGTACTTTCTGTTGGTAATGAGAGTACAATAGGACAAGTTTGATTCAATTCCATTGTTGCAAGCGTTCAGGATGCTCTTTGATTGTGTGTTAACTATAAATCCCAGAAACTGTAACTCCCAAATGTCAAGGTGTATTTTCCCCAAACTCCATCTGTGTTCCCATTTGGGCATATTGAGTATTCATGCCAAGTTTGGTCCTGATACAACATTGTTTCAGTCCGCAGTGCTCTCTGGATATAGGTGAACTACAACTCCAAAACCCAAGGTCAATGCCTACCAATAGCATTTTCTCTTGGTTATGGGAGTTCTGTGTGGGAAGTTTGTGTCTTTCTGCCATTCCTGCCGGGATATCTATGTTGTGTTCATCAAAACAGGCCCAGGTTTCACACTGAGTGTATAAATACATTTAAAACATATTAACTATATGTATTAGTGTGTTAGAGTGTCATTTTGTGTCATTTTGGTTGGTGGTGGGCCCCAGGATTTTGTAAGTGTAAAAAGTGTGCAGTGGCTCAAAAAAGGTTGAAAACACTGCCTTAAGGATCTGCTCTCAGTTTTAGCTTTCTGCTATCTGCATGGACTTATCCACACATTTATTTAGATCTCATCCTTCCATTTATCTCATTAGTCATTCTTTCTCTCCCATTTTAATTTCTGTTATTAAGTTCCACAATAAAGTTCATTTTTCTTTTATCTCATTGGTTGGGTTTCAGTTTCCTAGCAGATAGATATTTCTTGAAACATAACAAATGTAGAGGGCAGAACTTTATGTTGTTGTACTTAAAAAGTTTTTTAGCCTTTGATCCAGGCTTGCCTAGTAGAAAAGTAGAAAGGGGTCCTTTACTTTTAATGGTTGTATGGAAGTGGGAATTTCTAGACTTGTGTATAGAAACCAGTGTTGGAAATTTCCTTCTGCAAGAAAATGAAAGACAGAGAAGTTGTTGCTGTTAAGAAGAAATCTGTTTAAAGAAGCTTTGGTTGGAAATTATTTTCTACAAGGGCGGGTCAATAAGTCAGTGACTTTATGAATTCCCCACCTCTTAACTGAAAGGGCAACACTGCTCCTGGCAACAGGCATCTGTCAGTTGACTCCTGTCAAAATTTGAACAAGCTGCATCATTTAGTTTGTGTTTGACAGCCATTGATACCAGACTACCGTGTGCAGGGCCGTAGCCAGGATCTTGACGGGGGGGGGGGGTGAGACTGGGTGGAAGAGGGTCTACCCTAGCAAACCTTTTGTATTGTTATCCCAATAACCCCATTAATGTGGGATATAATGAGCATGGTGATCAGATCATGATATGAATAAACATAACAGTTTAAATAATGTACCAGTAAGGCCTTCTCGCGGGCCACCCTGAGAATTTCGGGGGGGGCTGAAGCCCCTTAGCCCCCCCCCCCCGGCTACATGCCTGACCGTGTGATTTGAGGAGAAAATGGGAAAAAGTGAATTTCGGGTGCTCATTAAGCATTATTTTTTTTTAGGAAAAAAGCTATTACTCAAACCAAGGCTAAGCTTGATAAATACTATGGGGACTCTGCACCATCAATTTCAATGGTAAAAAAAGTGGTTTACTGAATTTTGTTATGGCCGTACAAGCATGGAAGATGCCGAACGTTCTGGACGCCCAGTTGACGTCTCTATACCCGAAACAATTTTAAAAATTCACAATATGGTGTTGGCCGATCAGAAATTGAAAGTGCCCTAATGGCAGTAGTGAATGGAACTAACAGCCTATATAATCCTTTAATCTTCACCACCACACATGATTACAGGCTTCCTGTCCTAGGCAAGGAAGAAAGTAGAAGAAAACCGTCAAGAGGAGATAAGAAACACCATTGGTCCCCTCAACCCACGTAGATGCTTTCCACAACCCTATCTTTGCTTTTTCTTGTATTCCCCCCCCCCCACCTCTCCCTTTTCTTATTTCTGTATTTTACCTTAAAAAAAACTTAATAAAGATTTATTTTTTTAAAAAAAAAGAAATTGAAAGTGCCGAGAGATTGTGGAGGCCATAGGCATCTCACATGGCTCAGTGGTTTCAATTTTAAATGATCACTTGGTTATGAGAAAGCTTTCCGCAAGATGGGACCAGGACAATGCAAGCGTGCACACAATGCAAGGGTTCACACATGTGCAGTTTCCATGGCAACAATCCATGAATTGGGATACAAATGGCTCCCTCATCCGCCCTATTATCCAGAATTTAGTCCCGAGTGACTATTTCTTGTTTCCAAACCTGAAGAAATGGCTCTGCGGAAAGAGATTTGACTCCAACGATGAAATCATCTCAGAAACAAATACCTATTTTGATGACCTCGACAAATCTTATTTTTTGGAAGGGATAAAAAAATTGGAGAAACGTTGGACAAAGTGTATAGAGCTCAAAGGAGACTACGTTGAAAAATAAAATGATTTTTTAATCAAAAAATCTGTGTTTCATTCAAAAAGTCACTGACTTATTGACCCACCCTCATATAACACTGCCCTGAGTTGCCTTTGGGCTGAAATAGGTGTAATGATAACGCTCCAATCCTTGTAAAGACCATGCATGGACAGCAACTCGATCTCACGAAGTTTATTGAAGGTATAACACCTTTGATGCCAGAATTGGCATCACAGGAACAAACACAGCTTATATACAAACACACCCCCATCACCTGTCCATCATCCCAAAGGCCCAACCCCCCTGACATGCAATGCCCAGCAGAGGTTGCATCATATCCCCTTTGACCCAGTTTCCCAATGTCCAGTGGATATTTCCTCATATCCTTCCTGAGTCAGCAATGTTCATGCCGGTGCTTCTCATGTTGGTGTGGTGTGGCCCAAGCCTCCCAAGGCCAACACCTGGGATATCTTATCTCGTGAGCAGAGTCAAGAGACCAGAACAAATGCAGGCAGGTCAGGAAATCAGAGCAACACCAGCTCAGATTTCATGATCCTGACAAAATGCTTCTCCCCTCCCCTGTGGGAAAAGAGGACTCAAAACGCTATTCTACTCTTATCATCTAAATTCTATCCCAGCACCCACCAAAGTCACAACCAGCTCTATAACTCACAAGGCGAAGGGAGCTCACCTCAGCCTTACTCCAGTTGAACACACACTGGGACAAAGCTACTCTCCACACACCACTCTGAACTCCTACACACTCAGATCATCAGACATTCCTCTTATCACAAACGCTTAGCTTGTTCAAGGCCAATTTCTATCCTTAACCATCTCTCAGTACTCTTCACATGCTACCCTTCTACTACCATGCCCATCATTCTACAACTGCATGGTCCAAAACTCCAAACCTCCATTTGAACACCCTTTGGGCTAAACTATATATTCCGCAATCACCATCAACCAGGACACACTCGGCTCCCACACTCAGCTTCCTAAACATGTGGGCCTTGTGCACCTTAACCTCACAATGCACACTCATGTAGTCTTCCACTACCGACCACCAAACACTTTCTCACAAGCCAAAGTGAATTTCACTACCTTCTACCACAATCTAATTCCCAAGACTCCATAACTCTCACAAAGGAACTCCAATAATAATACCTAAACCAACCTTCCTCTACACTTCTCTCTTGCCACTATCAAAACCTCTAAACAACCTCATCCTCTACTGCAATAGCAGGAGGTACACCCAAAAACTACGCTTCCCTATATAACCAGCAACCACTACAAAACCTATCAAACTCTCTTAGCTAACCAAACTGACAACTCACCACACAGGACTAAATCAACTGCGCTTCTTTCCAGGAAAACCCAAAATTACACAATCAAGTTTCCAAGCCTCATAACTCCCAAAACCTTCCACTGCAAAAGCAGGAGGTACCAAGTACAAAACTACAATTCCCCAAACAGCCAAAACACATCCGTGCCTATTCAACCCATAACTCAATCTAAATCTCCACACAACTCCGACCTCATCCACAAGCTGCACAGGACTAACTTAACTGTGTCAAGCTAACCATACCAAAGAAATCCAATACCCTTGCCACCTTGGCAAAAGGCACATACCAATCTCCCCTGCAACAAAACACAGCTATCTAAGCTACCTAGCCATCACATACATCCACACGTCCATTTCAATTCCAACACGCCATCCTAGTACTCTATTCCTCTGAACAAACACTACACCCCCCTCACTTGGGGAAAAGTGCCTAGGAAAACTACAACTCCCTCCACTGCGATGGCAGGAGGCACTAATCAAACTACAACTCTCCATACAGCCATCAACCGCTATATAATCTATCATACTCCACCACTATAACCACAAGGTACTAACAACACCATAACTTCTAAACTGACCCTAAAATCTATCCTCCCAATGGAGCACTCCCACACTGGAACACAGGCATAGCCATCTGCGTATAACCAACACGTACACATCTTAACTTATACTATATCCCAAATCACCTCTTCTCCTGGCAAATTCAACAGGAGATAATATCATTTCTAAACTAACTCTGTAGCCTATCTTCTAACCAGAGCATTCCCACAAGCTCCTAAATACTAGCTTCCCTCCATATCCAACAAGTCATCAATCCATGTGACACATATCTCCCCTTAACCTCATCTGCACATGAAAACTATCATCCTTAACTACATAGAGGCAATTCTAACATGTCTAACAATAAATGCACTTTATATAAGACAATATATATCCCCAACTAACACATTTAAAGACAGGGTTGTAACACAATGCAATATATGAAGTTCACAAACCCCCCCATTACACTTTCTCCAATGATAAACTGCCTAAGCATGTAAATACATTCTACAAACATGGATTAAACAGCTACATATTTAACTCTGCAATTTACACAATCCATGGAATATCAGAAGCACACTTAGAAATACATTAGGCACATTACTCTATATTATATAAACAAAATAGTCTTGGACATACAAAATCCCAACGTCATACAATCCCAGTCCTGCACTGTTAATTCCTGCATTAACTAAGCATGGGATTCCTTTCAAGTCACATCTGACTCCCAGAGCACTTTCTTTCCCCACGAAAACATAATCAGGCAGAGCATATACATTTCAATCACCCTGCCACCCCCCAAAGTCAACTCAGCCATACTCAAAATGCTGGAACACAGTTCAACTTTCGGAGAGCTCAGGTTCAGCATATTCCCAAATCTGCCCCTCAACTCAGCAAGGGTTTGCTCCCACAGTTCAGCAATCTCCTTCGCCGAATCAGCCCCAAACAAATTCCCACCCCCCGAATGACAGCTCGCCTCCACCAGGATCAATAGCAGGGGTGGATCAATAGGCAAGAAATTCAATCTTGAACTCAGCACCCCGGTCGGCACTGCAATCACGGACCTCGCCAACACTTCACAGCTCAGCAGAAGCCCCAACTTCTCCTTCACGTTGGCTGGATAGGGCCCAAACAGCAAATCTCTCGAACATAGAACCTCGTTATGACTGAAGCCCATCGGGTTCTCCTCGCTCACCATCTCCGCAGGAAAAGCCTCCAACAACTGGGGACTCCCAGCAGCTTCCTTCCCAATGGTACACAGCTCCTTGAGGGGAACATCTGCTTCAGCAACCCACTCGATTGGCATTTCAACCGGTAAAGCCGCAGCACTCTCTCGCTCTTCTCCCAAGGGCTTTTCCTCTGCAGGCACACCTCTCCGACCATCCTCAAAACACAAGAAGAACAAGGCAGCAGACCAGGCCATAGAAACACCAACGGTTTGCAGAAAGGGATCTGGTAGCTCCCCTTTTCCTCTTTCTTCCACTCCACTTCCATTTCTGCAGGACACTCTTCAACGGCTTCAGCCACCCACTCGGTTTCATTTCTCTCCGGTAAGGCAGCCTTTGAAGTTAAACCAGTTTCGCTTTCCGACTCAAGAGCTCTCACACTGCTGGAAGGGGAGTTGCTGACTTATCTCCTCAACTACCGCCATACTCAGCTTATCTTTGCTGGTTTCCAAGGCTACGTGCTCTCCTGGGTGCCCTCCTTCACTCCTTGAAGCTGCAAAACTTTCTCCACACAGTTTCCAGGCACACAATCATGGCCAAAGAGCTTCTTTTCTGCAGCCAAAACATTTTCGCTTTCCTCTGCCCCCTTCTCTCCCAGGAAGCTCGGGTTCCAAGACAACCGACTGGGCCTCCCTCTCCAGGGCAAAGCTGTCTTCCTCAAAAGCATCATCATAACGCCCCTCTTCCTCGGCGGGGAGACATGACATCATTTCTTGACACTGCCGGACTCTCTCCTCCAAAACCTCCATTCGTCTTAGGAGTAGGCCCACGTCATGCCGCCCGCAATGAAAGGCTTTCTTTATCTCTTGCAGCATACAATAGCATCGTTGCAACTCCTGGACCAGCTCACTTCTGTTCCAAACAGAGGACTGCACAGCACCTTCCTTGCTGCAGCCCGGTCCACCTTGAGCCAGCACCGGGTCCACCTGAGACCCCACTCGAGCCCCAACTCTTCTGGGATCTTCTCTGGTCCCTCCGGCTTCATAGCCCACCTGAACAGACCCCTGGCAATCTGCTTCTCTGGGTGGCCCCTCCTGGGCCCCACGGGATCCCACCTGAATGGAGGCAACTCCAACCGCTTCTCTGGGTTCCACTCTAGCCCCTCGACAGCCCACCTGAACGGAGGCACTTCCAACCGCTTCTCTGGGCACTTCCTGGGCTCTTCCCTCATCACCCTCCTTCCAGGAAGGCTGGGACAAGCCAACTTTCGTCCTCTCCTTCCCATACGGTCCGCAGGACTTGTAGGCAGTCATATCCGAAGCCATCACCTCTCCCCATGGGGATGGGATGCTCCATCTTCCTGTCCGCCAATCCCAAACGGGGAATATCACCCCCGCCACGGCCCCGTCTTCATCCGCATCCCTCCAGAACTCCTCGGGACTCACCCATTCTACTCCTGTAAAGGGTTTCGACATTGCGGATGGCATCACAAGCCCTCAGAAGATCCTTCTACGATAGGCAGTAATGGAATTCTGGCATTCTGTAATGATAACGCTCCAATCCTTGTAAAGACCATGCATGGACAGCAACTCTATCTCACGAAGTTTATTGAAGGTATAACACCTTTGATGCCAGAATTGGCATCACAGGAACAAACACAGCTTATATACAAAACACACCCCCATCACCTGTCCATCATCCCAAAGGCCCAACCTCCCTGACATGCAATGCCCAGCAGAGGTTGCATCATATCCCCTTGACCCAGTTTCCCAATGTCCAGTGGGTATTTCCTCATATCCTTCCTGAGTCAGCAATGTTCATGCCGGTGCTTCTCATGTTGGTGTGGTGTGGCCCAAGCCTCCCAAGGCCAACACCTGGAGATATCTTATATCGTGAGCAGAGTCAAGAGACCAGAACAAATGCAGGCAGGTCAGGAAATCAGAGCAACACCAGCTCAGATTTCATGATCCTGACAATAGGTATGATAAAAATGACGTAAATAAATAAATATAAAAAGAAATAATCAGCACTGTGAATACAACATACTTATTTTTCATTGTATATTAATGCTTGTTGTATCTTTTACAATCTGTGGAAACAAGTATATGTTTGGGGTTGTTCTACTATTGTAATAGTGGATTAGTGTTTTTGTAGTTATCAAGCAATACCTGCTGAAATCTCCTCTTCCACACAAGCACTGAAGGTACAGAAGCCTCTTCAGTTTTCGACCTGCCAACCCTATTCTGGGCATTTTGGCTTCAAACAGAATAGAAAAGAGGCTTAATTGGGTTTTTTTATAATGATGATGCTTAGAGGGTAGAAGGATTTAGGCCAGCCTGTTTGACCAGAGGCAAACTAAATCCTAAATCGCTTGAAGTACTAGTCATACCTTCCTGCAAAGGTACCACATTAGCAGAGTTAAAACGACAATGAGGTGATCAGACATACAAGATAGCTCAGTGTTTTTCAAGCTTTTTTGAGCCATGGCACATTTTTTACATTTACAAAATCCTGGGGCACACCATCAACCAAAATGACACAAAATGACACTCTAACACAGTAATACATATAGTTAATATGTTTTTAAATGTATTTATACACTCAGTGTGAAACCTGGGTCTGTTTCGATGAACACAACATAGATATCCTGGCAGGAATGGCAGAAAGACACAAACTTCCCACACAGAACTCCCATAACCAAGAGAAAATGCTATAAGAGTTTGGTGGGCATTGACCTTGAGTTTTGGAGTTGTAGTTCACCTATATCCAGAGAGCCCTGTGGACTCAAACAATGTTGGATCAGGACCACACTTGGCATGAATACTCAATATGCCCAAATATGAATGCAGATGGAGTTCAGGGGAAATAGACCTTGACATTTGGGAGTTGTAGTTTCTGGGATTTATAGTTCCCCTACAATCAACGAGCATACTGAACCCCACCAATGATAGAACTGGGCCAAACTTCCCACACAGATCCGCCAGGAGGTAAGAGGAGGTCCCTACTTGGGGAAAAGGAGGTGGGCCTTCCCAATGCATGGAGAGGGAGAGACCAATTAGACAATAGGTGGGGAGGGGTGGTGTTTGTAATTTTGTGCCTTTATCGAGGTAGGTTTCTTAGGGGTTTTATACTTCAACACACTAGACTCTCCCCCCCCCCCTCCCTCCTGGAGGTTCCAATTTCCCACGGCACACCTGATGATCGCTTACGGCACACTAGTGTGCAGTGGCACACTGGTTGGGAAACACTGAGATAGCTTGTCCTTTGAGAAGGAAAGGATACAAGCAAATTTAAATGCTCAATTAGCTATTGATCCCAGCACCCCCATTAACATGCAATACACATTCAGAAATGCCAGTAAGCAAAAGAAAATTCCACATCAACTGGTTGATGTAATAAAAGGTAGTTTGCTCACAAATATTGAGTGAATCTAAATATTTATTTATTTACCTAATTTGTATTCTGACTTTCTCTACCCTGAGGGGGACTCAAGGTGGCTTACAATAGCAACTCCACAGTGCATTAAAACATACAATATCAGCTAAACATGAGTTAAATTAAATTAAATTAAAAATTTTAAAAACCACACAGGTATAGCGTTCTTAGTTGCAGTATATCAAAAGATACAATCCAAAATAGAGAGTAAAAAGGTAACATTCTCTTCTATAGCATGGACCTAAAATCACCATGCGGCCTGCAAAAATCTACATAGGGAAGAAAGAAACTGGAACAGGAGTACAGGAGCATGAAGCACATATTACATACTAACACTAGAGCTGAGACAAAGAAAGCATCCCTCTTTTATAGACTCCTGACATCAAAGAAGTATACTGTATATGTGACTTGTCCCATGTCTTCAGTGGAGACGCTCCCTGAAGCCCATGCAAATGAGGATGCCATAAACACTCATCAAGGCAAGAGGGTTAGGTTACACACAAACACAGAGACTACAGAAGCCATTTCAAAATGCACACATGATCATTAGTTATCCCAACTACCTACCATTCTGTGAAGATGCTGCCATTGATCCATCTCCAAGGTTGACTTGAATCTTTCTGGAGACCAATCCAGTGATCAGGAGGGCTTTTGTAACGTAAAAAGAAATCCTTAATCAAGAAAGGAAGGAAGGAAGGAAGCACAGATTACCAACTGCAATTTGATTTACCTCTCATTTGAGAACTAGATGAAGTGAAAATAAAACTGATGGTTGAAACACTGAAATAAACATAGCCTTATTCTGATAGTTGTGAACATGTGAAGCCGGTCCATTTCCACCCTCAATCCTCTCATCATCTTCTACACATAATCTTCTCACAACTTCTGCACAATCAACAATTGGGCCACACAGTTTACAGAAAACCTACACACACGGGTAGATACCTACATAAAAACTCCAACCATCACCCAATTTTTTAAAAGGAAGCACAATTAAAGCCCTGGCAGACCGTGCAAAAAGAATCTGCAAATCCCACCTCCTCCAAGGTGAACTGACCCAACTAAATGTGTTGTGAGCCGCCCCGAGCCCGCCAGGAGTGGCGGCATAGAAGCCGAGTGAAATAAATAAATACATAAATAAATTGGGCTCTACAGGCCAATGGAGACTCCACCACAGACATTATAAGAGCTGCAAGACCAATAACAAGCCACGAGAGTAAAGACAGATCCACCCAGAGGAACTACTGACTGCATAGGGAAGCTGATGAAGAAACACAACCTACACACTATCTAGAGACCCACTAAAAAAATTCAACAAATGCTACACCCAGCAAATAAATTTATTTATTTATTATTCCATTTTATATACCGCTCCATTTCCATAGGCTCGGGGCGGTTCACACAATGAACATATGCAGTAGAAACATGATAAAACAACAATAAAACCACAATAAAACATAATAAGACAGTCCCCGCTGTACTAATAGCCAGCCATACAAATATGGAGTAGATTACACTGGGTCATTGAGATTGAAAGCCTAACAAAATAGAGTTGTCTTGCAGGCTCTTCGAAAGGCAGACAACTCTCTAAGAACCCGGGCATCATCTGATAGGGTGTTCCAGAGAGTTAGAGCTACCACTGAGGAAGCTCTCTGTCTGGTAGACGACAGGTGGTAGGTTTGAACAGTGGGGACTTCCAGTAGGTTTTGTTCACTGGACCGTAGTGATCTCTGGGGAACATAAGGAGAGAGACGGTCCCTCAGGTACACAGGCCCTAGTAGACCATGTAATGCCTTAAAGGTTAATATCAACACTTTGAACGTAATCCAGTACTCTACTGGAAGCCAGTGCAGCTGCTGCAAAATTGGAGTTATGTGGCATCTAACCGGAACACCGGCGAGCAAGCGAGCTGTGGCATTCTGCACCAACTTGAGTTTCTGGATCACAAACAAAGGAAGGCCAATGTAGAGGGTGTTACAGTAGTCTAGTCTCGAGATGACCGTCGCCTGGATCACCGTGGCTAGGTCACCCTTAGACAGGTGCCAGCCGTCTAGCCTGTCGCAGATGAAAAAATGCGGATCTGCTGACCATAGAGACCTGGGCCTCCGTAGTCAGCAGTGGGTCCAACTGGACCCCCAGACTCTTTACCAAGGATGACGGGCAAAGTGCTTCGCCGTCCAGGGTAGGCGGCTGGCACCCCCCTCCCACCAGGCGGCCCAACCAAAGGACCTCCGTCTTCAATGGATTCACCTTCAACCGGCTAGCCTGTAGCTATCCAGTCATGGCTTCCAGGCACAGATGGAAATTATCAGGTACAGAGTCCGATGCACCCTCCATCCTCAGCACAAACTGGGTGTCATCAGTGTATTGATGACACTCCAGACCAAAGCTACGCACCAGTCGGGCCAGTGGTCGCATATAGATGTTAAATAATAGAGGGGAGAGGATGGCCCCTTGAGGCATCCCACAATCAAGGGGGAGCCTCTTGGAAACCAGACCACCCCTCTCCACACGTTGTCCCCGATCCTGGAGAAAGGAGGCTACCCATTTAAGAGCATTCCCCCTCACCCCTGTCACGTCTAAACGGTGGATCAATAATGTGAGATCTACTGTGTCAAAGGCTGCCGTGAGATCCAATAACACGAGCAGTGCAGATCCACCTTGGTCCAACTAGCAGCGCAAATGGTCTGTGATGGAGAGCAGCACCGTCTCCATCCCATGCCCAACACGGAAATCTGACAGGAAGGGATCTAATCCGGCTGTATCATCCAGGAACTGCTGCAACTGGCCCGCTGCTGCCCTCTCAATCACCTTTGCTCAGCAAAGGACAAGAGCGATCCTCTCACCCCTGCAGGAGTCCACTGTGGACAAGCCTACATAGGGACAACTGAACACAGCATTGCCCGGACACAAATCAAGGAACACAAAGGCATTGCAGACTAACTCCACCAGTGAAGTCAGTCATAGCAGTGCACTTGATGAGCCAACCTGGGCACAGCATATTATTTGAGAACACAGAAATGCTGGACCACTCTAACAACCACCATGTCAGGCTACACAGAGAACCCATCGAAATCCACAGGCATGTGGACAATTTCAACAAAAAGGAGGAAACCATGAAAATGAACAAAAGCTGGCATCCAGAATTTAAAAACTCTAAAATCAGGACAATAAATACAGAACAACACTCAGAAAACAGGGGAATTCCAGAAAGTAAACAATCAGGGGCATTTAACATCTCCCATACAAGGATTCCCCCAGGCAGAAAGCAGCCAGTCTTTGAAGCTGCAAGGCCATTCAATCCTAATCAATGCCTCAAGCAGACAAGAGTTATTTATCTCCCTCTGGACATTCCACAAATATATAAACCCCACTTGCCTAGTTTCCATCAGACCTCACAACCTCTGAGGATGCCTGCCACAGATGTGGGCAAAACGTTAGGGGAGAATGCCTCTGGAACATGGCTATACAGCTTGGAAAACTAACAGCAATACACTTCTACACATACTTTCAGAAATTCCTGAGGGGTGAAACCGAAAAGACAACGATATTTTAAACCCTTCATTTAGCAAGTGGAAGCAATGGAGTGAAATCCACCACACTCTAAAGTTTGCTGCTTCTGTTTTATTCAATCTGTTAGATATCAGGACTTTTTTTTTCATTCTTAGAAAAGAACCCAAAGCAGATTACTGTATTATCAACCAAGAAAATACAGCAAGCCAGTTGATACATAGTAATAATGTGTTATAGAATTAGATGAAAGGTCTGAGATTAACCGTGCTCTGAATGTTTATACTTACCAGTGTTTCTTGGGAGTCGACCATGGCCAAGGAGGCGTTGTGAGAGGAGCAGTATCTGTTGCCAGAGGTCCAGTTTCCTTCAATCGGTGAAAAGTAGTAGCATTTCATTTGATATCCCAGCCAACCTTTGGACAGGGATCATCAAGGACAGGAAGGAGACGATCTGGACATCTTTCATTTCTTTCCCCTGGTGATACAAAGGATTTCATAAACTACTAGCTGAACCCGGCACGCGTTGCTGTGCCCTATTTAGGAGATGTGAGAGAGTATGAGTTTGTAAGGGTTGGAGTTGATGTTACTTATGGTCTTGGTGGGTGCGTGCATGTGTATATATGTGCATGTATATTAGGTATATGTGTTTATGTGTGTTTGTATGTGCATATATGTATATGTGTGTTTGTGTCTGTATGTTTGTGAATGTGTCTATATGTATAGATGTATGTGTATGTGTGTTTTTGTATGTGTATGTATGTATTTATGTGTGTGAAAGGGGGAAGAATGGCATGGGAAAGAGAGGGAGGAAGGTGGGGAAGGGTGGTATTGGGAAGTGGAGGGAGAGGGGCTGGAGAATGGGGGAAGTTTAGATTGGGAGAGGAAGGAGGAATCTACAGAAAGGGAAGAGTGGGGAATGAGTGGCAGAGAAGTGTGTGTGTCTGGGGGGGGGGGGGGGGGAGTGAGACGGGAAGGGCGGAAAAGGGTTGCCCTGGCCAAGGAGAGAGAAGCCTCCTCTCCTTTCCCCATTCCTCGAAGGGAGAAAGCATTGAGGGAATGGGATCAGGGAGGCGAAGAAGATCTTGGAGGGGGAAGGGAAGCTTCAGCGTACCTCTTCCCGGCCGGAGCCTCGCAACTCTGCCTGGGGAGTTCCGCCTCTCCTCTTCCTGGGAAGGGCTGGAAGCGGCTGCCGTTTGGAGTGCCTCCTGCATGCCTGCCTCTCTCTAAGGTGAGGTGCTACTGGCTGGGGACCAAGCAGGCATGGCCACGGGACTACATTTCCCAGAAGTAGGTGATAAATCTTGTGTTAATGCTGTGTGGGTGTTTTAGAGTGAATGATTGTGTGCCGGTTGCGTGGCCTGTATGGGGTGTGTGTGTTGGTTTTTATAGTGTGGGAAGGAGGTGTGGGGGAAATGTGTGGAGGCTAGTATGTATGGGGTGAGGGTGTGTTTCGATCAAGCTGTGAGTGCGGCGTGTGGCGTGCGGTACTTTGGCGAAGTGTGTGGGATCGGGTGTCTGCGGTTTGGGTGAGATGCGGCTGGGAAGGGGAGGTTGTGTTGTTTATGTGTTGGTGTGGGCTGGTGTGAAGGGGTGTGTGTTTGTTGTGTTTGTGTTGTTTTGTGATATTGGAAAGGGGGGAAGGTGTGTTTTGGTTAGGCTGGGAGTGCAACGTGCGTCTTCATTTGACTGTTTTGGGTTCGCGGGTTTTTTTTGTATTTTTTGGTACTGCGCATGCGTGGTGGCCATTGTTGCCGCTAAGGGTCCTGGGAGGTGTAGTTTTCGTGGGCTGGAGGGGAGATGGCGCATGCGTGGTGGCCATTGTTGCCGCTAAGGGTCCTGGGAGGTGTAGTTTTTCGTGAGCTGGAGGAGATGGCTTGGCGGAGCGTGTGTGGGATGTTTGCTGGAGAAGGTAAGGGAAGTTTGTGCGTTTGTTGTGTTGTTTGTGAATGGGAATGCATGCAACAGGGGTTGTTTGCATTCCCAGTTGTGTGTGTGTGTGGTTGTTTTAGTGTTGTGGGTGTTTTTGAGTGAATGAATGTGGCGGTTGCGTGGGCTGTTTTGGGGTGTGTGTGTTTGTTTTTACAGTGCGGGAAGGAGGCGAGGGGGGGGAAAATGTGTGGAGGCAGGTAAGTTTGGGGTGATGGTGTGTTGCGGGCAGTGTGTGAGTGCGGCGTTCGGTACTGTGGCGAAGTTTGTGAGATTGGGCGGGTGCGGTTTGGGTGGCATGCGCATGGGAAGGGGGCAGGTTGTGTAGTTTATGTGTTGTTTTGGGTTGTTTGGAAGGGGTGAGGGTGTGTTTGTGGGTGTTTTTGGAGCGTGGAAAGGTTGCGACGGTGGGTAGTGGCCAGGTTTAGAGTGCGGTTGTAGATAAGTGTGTGGGCCTCGGTCGCGGCGCTTTGGCTGCCATGCATGTGGGAAGGTGGCGAGTTTGTGTTGCGGATGTGTGGGTTTGTGGTAGTTGGAAGGGGTGATTGTTGCGCTATTGTTGTTAAAGGACCGTGGAAAGGGGCGGGTATGTTGGGGGCTGAGTTTGAGTGCGGTGTGCGTTACTGCGCAGATGTGTGTGTGTTCGTGCCGCTGCGCTCTGTCTGGCATGTGCGAACGTTCCAAAAGTTCGTGCTGCCTGGTTAGAGGGGGCGGATGGCTTTTCCGGTGGCATGTTTTTAGGGGTTGTGTTTGGGGGTGTTGTAAGTTAGGTAGGGCCGTTTTTTGTAGCCGTATAGGTACCCAGGGAGATGTTTGCACGGGCTGCCGAGTATAGTGCTTCTGCGGTGCATAGTTTCTTTGTCTATTTGCCGGGTACCACGACCATTAACTTTTTATATATATAGATAATGTTAACAGCATTGGCCAAACTACGTGTCAGAATGTCAGCACTAAAAAGATTAAGATATTTCAAGGAGTTTCCTCCCTAACCCCAATGGTGTTACTGGAGAATTTTCCAGAAGACCTGAGAATTAAATTTAAATATAAAAAAATTAGTGGAGGTGGAAGCTGCTCTTTCCTGGAAAGAATGGGTACAAAATTCAATGGGCAAGTTTAATAAGTTAGAAGAACAAGGTGCTCTGAATTGATTTGAGAGACAATAGCTGTATAACTGGAAAAAGGACTGGTTAAGTAAAAATCCCAGATGTAGAGCATTGAATAAATGAGGAATGGCTAAGTAAACTTAAAATCCAAGAAATAACAGGGGAAGGATTAATTGGGAAAATATATAATGGATTAATTGGCGAAGAAACAGGGCTGAAGCTGTTTGAGAAGGTCTGGGAAGGAGATCTAGGGCCTCTGACAGATTTTGATTGGAAAAGGGTCCTGAAGTGGAGAGAGGTTAAGAATCTATCAACAAGATTAAAAGAAAATGTATTTAAAGTTATATGGAGATGGTATACCACACCGGTCAAACCACATCAGATGGATAGCAAGCAAAGCAACCTCTGCTGGAGATGTGGCATGCACAAAGGGACATATTTCCATTCATGGTGGGAATGCCCCCAAGTGAAGAATTTTTGGAAGGCTATATTTATTGAAATAAGCAATATTATAGGGCTAAATAATACTCCGGATGCTAGGTTAGCATTACTAATGGACACCACAATATTGAATTTAGAAATAGAAAAGAAAGAATTGATGATTATTTTATTCACTGTGGCAAGAATTATAATAGCAAGGAATTGGAAAATAATAACTAATCTTACACTGGAAGCTTGGTATAGGGAGGTTTGGAACATAGCCTTAAATGATAAACTAACAATGGAAATGAAGGTATTCGGGGAAGAAACTAATAGATCAGATTTTGAGGCATACTGGTCGGTCTTTATTCAATACACTTTAGAGAGTGAAAATGGAATGCAATATAACCCTGTGGGTCAGGAATTTTGGATATGACATTTGATTAACGGTCAATTTATAAATATATGACGAAAGAAAGGCCTTGGTGGTGGGCTATGTGTATGTAAAATGTTCACTTTTTGTGTTTTGTTTACATTGTAAGTTGTTATTGTATGTAAATAAAATCTTTATTTAAAAAATGAGCATAAATGCAATGGGTTTATTAACAAAAAATCTAGACTGCTCACAAATACGTTAAGGCTCTTTCAAATATAATTGACAGTATTAAAGCAGAGTTGGTGCTTTTAGCAGAAGTACAGTCAGAGGAGAGTGATGCACAAGCACAGGCCTTAGTATAGCGAAGTAGTTTGCCAGAAATCATGCTGGCAGCCAAGTCCGAGAATAATGCACTCTGATTGGCACGAAAGGCACCCGCAGTGATTTGACAGGGAACATCATGTGCCTTTCCTGATAACACAAGCCGTGATTGGCCTAACTAGCACCCAGCGTGGGTTTGTTTACATTGTTGCTGATTGGTAGAAACCGCGCATGGGCAAATGAAACCGTCCCTCCCTGCTGGCACAAAGGAACGGATTAGAAATGTTGCAGATTCAGTACATGATGCTCATACAGCAGATAACATACTGTGGGAATGAAGAATTAATACTGTGTAGTGCTGTTTAACAAATGAGAATGCTAATAGAGTATGATGCCAAATAATGTGATGTTTAATTGGTTAATAAAGATGTGTTAATGCTGTGAACCAATGAAAATGATGAAGAAAGGAGGAGACGG
>JARBWK010000001.1:185994331-186044342 GCA_030556195.1 Anolis apletophallus | reverse complement strand
ACAGATGTCTTTAAGGTAATTTGCCATTTTTCTTCTATTATAAATCAGACAATCATGACTTTCCTGTGAAGGATAATGTTCTTTGCAACCCAGGCACAGCTCCTTCATTTTTCTTGTAAAAGCTTCTTTAGAATTGAATACAAAGCCACTCTGATCACACCCTCATACTCCCCGTCGCTTTCTCGGCATCTTTAAATCCATGCCCAAAATTTGCTGCATTTTCTCAGCTCCAGACAATGTTGGCCATTCCAGGACATTCTAAAAAGAAAAGAAAAAAACACATTTCTTTACAACATTTAACAGACCTGTTTTTTCCCCTAAATCCCTTAATAAGTCAATTTACAAACCTGCATTATTTCAATGGCCGCCAATTTTTGTAAATAAACCGTGGAAGGACTGGGCACAGCCTGACCTTGCATGACTGTACTGTTCACATCCTGTTCTTGCAGGGTGTGCAATTCTGGAAAATAACAACAGGGTACATTAAATCTGTGGGGCCCTATCACTGTAATAAGACACATGTGTTGTAAGGCATTTTATCTTTACCTGAACGTTCTGCTGTAAATCTTCTGGTGGAAGATTTTCTTTATTAGAATCCATCTCCACATATTCACCGCATGTATCCACCGTTTGGCATTTTTCTTTCTCAAAAGGAGTAGCCATGTTCCTGCAGCGCTGTCCGTGTCTGCTAGACCCTTTTTTGTTCCATGCAGCCGTCCCTATTGGTACAACACAGCTGCCTGTGCCATTGCCCACTATAGCATAAAACATGTCCAGACATGTTCCGCGGTCGTCCTCTAGGGGGCCGGAATCATCGCCATCTTGTGGGTGGGGCTTAGACCGGATGTGGTGTCATCTTGTGGGCGTGGTTTAGCCCCATCTGGTGGGAGGAGCTTATACCGGATGTCCCGCCTCTGGCCGGAAGTCCCGCCTTAGCCCCGCCTACAGTGGGCGTGGCCACCTGTCACTTTTGAGTTTGACATAACCTACCATTCCCTACTACTATTGTACTTTTCACTTATGGCAGAAGGAAGTTGGACTGAATGGCTCTTGGAGGTCTCTTCCAACCCCAGAATATTATTATTATTATTATTATTATTATTAAGGGGAGTCTGAGTGACCATCTGTCAGGAGTGTTTTGATTGTGCTGTTCCCTTATGGCAGAAGGAGGTTGGAATGGATGACCATTGGAGGTCTTTTGCAACCCTAGGATTCTATTACGATGAATTCTTCCCAAACCGCTCCAGTATTTTCCATTGGCCATGGAGGTTCTGTGTGCCAAGTTTGATCCAGATCTGTCATTCATGGGAGTCTTAGTGGTCTATGGAAGTCAGAGCTGAATTGGCTGAAGGTACTGCAAATCCTATCATCCGTTGCTCATACTCCCCCAAACATATTGTTTTTGTGATTATTTCTGGAATTCAATGTTTGTAATTTACTATATTTTACGAAAAAGATAGAAACATTAATACATATATCTTTCTGTTTAATTGCTATTAAAAAATTAAAAATTAATTTCTAGGGGGGCGCTGAGTAAATTTTTTTCTGGAAAAGGGGCGGTAGGCCAAACATGTTTGGGAACCATTGGACTAGGCTCTTAACTAAGAATCAGGGAAGGAGTCTTTTGTTGAATGGTCCATTCCCCAATTGTGTTTCTACATAGTTTAAATATCTGCAAAGATCTTACAGTAGGGATGGGCAGGCATGTAGCTGGGGAGGGGAGGGGACGGGACGGGACTTGAGGGGCTTCAGCTCCCCACTCTCAAAATTCTCAGGGTGGTCCACGAGAAGGCCTTACTGGTATATTATTTATACTGTTATATGTATTCATATCATGATCTGATCACCATGCTCAGTATATCCCATATGCATGGGGGTATTGGGAGAACGATACAAAAGGTTTGCTAGGGTAGACCCTCTCTCACCTAGACTCAGTCCCTCCCAAATCAAAATCCTGGCTACGGCCCTGAGGATGGGGGAATTTCCTCTCCCACAATTCTCCTCAGGCCAGATGAAAGGACATGACACCCCCCCAGTTATATCATGTACTTAAAAGAGATAAAAGTCAGATGTCTTGGAGCCAAGGACCTATATATTGGTTCTGTACAGTATGCATAGAAGCATAGAGTTGGACAAGATCTTATGGGCTATCCAGTCCAACCCCCTGCCAAGAAGTAGGAAAATCACCATCCAGCCTGTTTAAAAGCCTCCAAAGAAGGAGCTTTCACCACACTCCGGGGCAGAGAGTTCCACTGTTGAACAGCTCTCACAGTTCTTCCTCATGTTCAGGTGGAATCTCCTTTCCAGTAATTTGAAGCCATTGTTCCATTGTGTCCTAGTCTCCAAGGCAGCAGAAAACAAGCTTGTTCCCTCCTCCCTATGACTTCCCCTTACATATTTATACATGGCCATCATGTCTCCTCCCGGGGAGCTCTGGCGTGGTCTGGTCCATGAGGTCACAAAGAGTCAGAAGCGACTGAACGAATAAACAACATGTCTCCTCTCTGCCTTCTCTTCTGCAGGCTAAACATGCCAAGTTCTTTGAGCTGCTCCTCATAGGCCTTGTTCTCCAAAGCCTTGATCATTTTAGTTGCCCTCCTCTTGACACATTCCAGCTTGCCAACATCTCCCTTCAGTTGTAGTGCTCAGAACTGGACAGTGTTATTCCACGTGTGGTCTGACCAAGGCAGAATAGAGGGGTAGCATGACTTCCATGAATCGAAACACTAGACTCCTATTTATGCAGGCCAAATCCCATTGGCTTTTTAAGCCGCTACATGTCATTGTTGGCTCACGTTTAACTTCCTGTCCACGAGGACTCCAAGATCTTTTTCCAGGCGTCCCCCTTCTGTATCTTTGCATTTTATTTTTTTTCTGCGCAGGTGGAGCATCTTGAATTTGTCCCTGTTGACATACATCTTAGGATAACAAGATACATCCGGTGAGCAGAAAAACCACCTTCTACCCAGGAAGCAGGGCATCTCATTTTTCTTAAATGTAGGTTAACAGGCTGTACATTCAATTTGGGTTGGTAGTGAATTCATAGCATTTCTGGGCATAACAAACTATGGCGTCACGCCTGGGCTTAAAGGGAGTGACCACGTAAATAGCTATAAAAATCCTATGCCCAGGGGACACTGATTGCCTTCCTCTATGGGAGAGGGTCCCAAAAACTCCAAAGACCAAAGTTTCTTGAATAAAGGTCGCTGGGTTTATTTTGCAAGGCACAAAGATGTAGATGCCTGGCTCTTAAATCTTTTACAAAGTTCAGGGGCTTGAAGAATCCAAAGCTGTCTTACGTAATCCTCTTCTCCAGTCTGTGAAGGGTGGATGGTGAACGCCTCTCCTTCTCTCTCTCTGGTCAGCCGCCACGGATGGTGGACAGACCCCAGCCGCTGGACTCCTATAAGATGAAGGGCGAGTCCTTCCTCTGCTGAGTCCAGGGCTGGTTGAAGGCAGTAATTTTTCATTAAAAGGTGACAGGCCGGAGCTGACAGCCCCGTGGCTCAGTCACACGTCCCTGGTAGTCACTGAGGTAAAATCAGAGAGGTTTCCCCCTTTTATAATCTTTAAAATGGAGGGAAATCCAAGCAGACACTGATTGGATGGCCTATGGGGTGACTTTTGGAGGGAAAATACTAAATGGTGATTGGGGGAAGGCTATGAAGTGATTTCTGGAAAGGAAACAGAGAGGATGAGCCCCTCACAACCAGGGAAAAACAACAACTCAGCCCCAACATGCAAAGAGGCCTTTTACAGTGACAAGGCCTAGCAAATATACACAGGATGTAATTCCTACACCTTTAAAAATAAACAGGCCAAGCTTAGCGCAGGCCGCAACACTCCCGGCCAGATTCTCGGCTGCGAGAACTATAACACACAAACAAATATTGCAATAGCAGTAATCACAACATACACAATCAATAGGATGACATGACATTAGATACTCTCAAAACTCACTTTTGGGATAGTAAGACCCCTTTCAGCTGTAGAGATTACAAGGGTGTGACACATCTCTAAAACTCGTGATTCATGGTGGTAAGGCTGACCTAAGTCACTGAAAACACTACTATGGTCACTAAGCACACATCTATAATGCAGATTTTCATGCTGCTTCGCTTTTGACAGAGCTAAACCTAGCATAGCAACCCACAGACGCACGTATGTGACGCTTAGGTCCAATGTGCACTTGATAAATGTGACATAGTTTTGAGGATTTATCTTGGGCCTTTTACGCGGCATCATTTGCAAAGGCTGATTTTCTACCGGGGAACAACAAACCTTGTACTGATGCCATCGTGGGTAAATCCCTGAAGAGCCAGTTGGCCTTTTGGGCCTTACTCTAATTTTTGGCCGATCTATGCCTTTAAGTCTGCCTTCTTTACAGTCACTTAAGAGACTATTTAACTGTTTAACCGCAACATGAACTGTCTGTCTCATCACACTCACCTTTTTTTAAATACTCCGAGGATCTTCTGTCCAAAGGCATTTCGACTGCTTGAATCACAGCTCCATTCTCTTCCGCACTTGACTTCACAAAAGAATATTCCTTGCCCTTTTCTATTATATGAGCTTCAGCCATTTTTCTTGAGGCTATACAGATTTCAATTGTCTACACTAAGCCGATTCTTGCTTCAGTTTTTATTCACGTGATATGATCAGAGAAAACAAACTTCAAATACCATTTAATCATGCATTTTAATCTGTGCCTTTGCCCATCCAAACTGGCAATGCAATCTTTCCCTCTGGTTCTGTTTTGTCTGTTCTTCTAGTCAATGTAAATGGCCCAAGTTTTCATTTGCTGAAGTGTCAGTTTTTGTTTTGTGAAGATATTCTCCCTTAAGGTCTGTCTCCAAGATTAATCTGTATTTTTGGGGTGGGGGGGGGGAGAGGGATAGACAGAATATGAATAGTTTATACTGTTTTCATTTCCACTCGCTGGAACACCTCAGCAAGCAAGCAAGAGTTCAAAAGTGCCAGGCTAAAACCCAGCACCTCAATCAATGGCTGATACCAAGTGAGAGACTCCCTCCTGGGCACACAGAAAACTGGACAGCTTGGAAGGCTCTGAACATACTGCACTCTGGCACCATCAGATGCAGAGCCAACCTTAAGAAATGGGGCTACACAGGGCCGTAGCCAGGATTTTGATTCGGGGTGAGTTTGGTTCAGGGGGCTGAGACTGGGTGGAAGAGGGTCTACCCTAGCAAACCTTTTGTATTGTTATCCCAATAACCCCATTAATGTGGGATATAATGAGCATAGTGATCAGATCATGGTATGAATAAACATAACAGTTTAAATAATGTACCAGTAAGACCACCCTGAGAATTTCGGGGCTCAAGCCCCTTAGCCCCCTGGCTACATGCCTGCTACAAAGTGGAATCCACAACATGGAAGTGTGGAGAAGAGCAAACCACTGACCACCTATTACAATGCAACCTGGGCCCTGCCACGTGCACAATGGAGGACCTTCTTATAGCCAGGCCCGCATTGATCCCTTTTGACGCCCTAGGCCACACTTTGGAATTATGCCCCCAAACCAGCCTCTACCACACCGCACCCCCCCCCCACCCACATTCCTTCTTTCCACTGCCCCCAAATAGGAAAAAGGAGCAAGGAAAATCCTGGCCTAATTCCAACCATGCTTCTTCTCTTTCCCGCAGGTGCCGAGCCCTTCTTCCTGCGCTCACGTGACCTTTTGGCGTGAAGGCTGGATTCAAGCTGCCTCTGCCTCTGCCTCCTCCACCATGTTCCTGGGTGCCGCACATGCGCAGCACCCCTTGTCAAGGAAGGAGGGTGCGAGCGCCTCTGCCTCCTCCGCCATGTTCCTGGGTGCCGCGCATGCCCGGCAGCTGCCCCGGGGGCTTCCCTCTGCCTCCTCCTCGCGCCCTCCTTCCTTGACAAGGAGGCAGGGTGATGGCGAGGGGGGCGCCATTCCCTCCTCCCCCATCCCCTCGCAGCTCTCTCCCCCCGCCCTCCCCTGAGAGAGAGAGAATCATCTCCATGCCACGCGTTGCGGTTTTGTTTCAACATTTTTTTTCTCCGTGAACTGCGCCCTTCTCGGCTTGCGCCCCTAGGCCATGGCTTATAGCAACACCAGAGGCACTCCTAGTGGCCAGCTACTGGTCAAAGGACATTTAATCGAGTAAACTTTGTGTTTTTTAAAAATAAAATTCAACTGTTTGGTTTACTCCTGACATGATAAATAAGTATTTCCACATGCAGTGTACTTTTGTCACATAGTGGCTTTTTAGGAGGAGCCTGAAAACGTGGCTATTCCAATGTGCCTTCCCTGAATAAAGGGAACAATGTCCTGCTTTGACCAATCCCCTGGAAATGTCCTCAGATGCACTTTAACTACCTGTTGGGTTGATCTCTCCACATTACACAAGAACCCTTCTGCTAGATACATCTTATCTCCGTCCACGTCCAGTGTTTATTTATTTTAAAAATCTTAATATATGACATTTGGCCTGGCCACTACAGTTTTAAACTTTGTTTACATGTGTTTTATTGATTGTATTGTTTTTATTTGCTGCTGTGATGTTTTTTTTATTGCTGTGTTGTGGAGCTTGGCCTCATGTAGACCGCCCGAGTCCCTTCTGGGAGATGGTGGCGGGGTATAAATAAAATTTATTAATAATAATAATCTTTGCTTCCACAGATTTGGAACAAATGTGGCACAGTGGCATACAACCACTTTCCCATTGCAACATTTTTAGATCTTGGGCTATAATTCCCACTGTCCTAATTCAATATGTACACAACTAGCATATGTACCTAGCATTCCCACGTATGCATTTTCTAAAGGGACCATTCACAATATTATAAAGTTTTTTGGCACAGAGTAACTCAGGTTAATTATTTTCTCCTTGTAGAAAAACACACTGTCTGATTATAGGATTCTGTTAAGAACTTGATCACTATCCAAGTTTTGTCATGTTAAGGGCTTCTTTCTCACTTTCATCTTTGCCTGTCCTTATGAGAAGACCTCCCTTAGAATATCTCTGTACTGACACTCTAATTCTCTTCCATTTGCCATCTCTTCATCTAAGGCAGGGTTCCTTTGAGGTCACAGTCCCTCAAACTGTTGGAGGGCCGGATTATAATATGAAGGGGGAAAAATGAATGAATTCATATGCACACTGCACATATCTTATTTGTAGTGAAAAACCAGTTTAAAACAATACAATAATTAAAATGAAGAATAATTTTAACAAATACAAACGTATTAGTATTTCAATGGGAAGTGTCGGCCTGCTTTTGGCTGATGAGATAGGATTGTTGTTGTTCTTGAGTGCTTTCAAGTCGTTTCAGACTTAGGTTGACCCTGAGCGAGGGCCGAGTAAATGACCTTGGAAGGCTGTGGTGTCCGGCCCTCGGGCCTAGTTTGGGGACCCCTGATATAAGGTCACCTTTAGTTTCTATCTATAGTCTTCCCTCTTGTGGTAGCATCTAAGCACTGCAGCATGAGGTTCATGGGCCACCAATCTAGGCTATTTTAAAAATAAGGCAGCTAACAAATGGAGTAATTTTTAAAAAGTCTAAAACTTGTATTTTAAATTGGATCATGAAGGATCATCAAGTTTGGTCTAGATCAGTGATTCCCAAACTTTTTTGGCCTACCGCCCCCTTTCCAGAAAAAAAATTACTCACTGCCCCTCTAGAAATTAATTTTTTAAAAATGTAATAGCAATTAAACACAAAGATATATGTATTAATGCAGTGGTTCTCAACTTTTCTAATGCTGTGACCCCTAAATAAGGTTCCTCATGTTGTGGTGACCCCCATCCATATTTTCGTTGCCACTTCATAAATAATTTTGCTGCAAATATGTAATGTGCAGGATGTATTTTCATTGTTACAAATTGAACATAATTAAAGCATAGTGATTAATAAAAAACAATATGTTTGGGGGAGAATGGACAACGGATGATGGGATTTATTTATTTATTTATTTATTTATTTGGTGTTGGTATACCGCCCCCCCCCCCCCCCACACGCAGGCTCGGAGCGGTTTACACACAATCAATTTAAAACACATAAAATACATATAAAATACATATAAAATGCCTAAACTACTTAAAATACATAAAAAATATTTGGTCAACAAGGACACGGTCAGAGTAACCGGAGGATTTAGTTGACCAATTCAGCTCTGACTTCCACAGCCAAGATCCCATGAATGACAGACCTGGACCAAACTTGGCACACAGAACCCCATGACCAACAGAAAATACTGGAGGAGTTTGGGAGGAATCCAAAGTGATTTAGGGAGATGTAGTTCACCAACATTTGGAGAGCACTCTGAACCCAACCAACCCTTTATCTGTACCAATTTTGGCACAAAGACTCAATATGTCCAAATTTGAATACTCTTTGGGTGGGGGGGGGGGGGGGGTTGATTTTGTCATGTTGATGTACTAGCGATGACCACATTCCTTTTTAAGTATTTGCAGACCATTTCTTAATGATCTTGTCAGGTGCCGAGATTTGGTCTCAAGGGTAATGTGCCCAAACTCAGGAACACTGACAGCCGTAACTAAGATAAGGTTCTTGCCAAGTGCTGTGTGAGAATTAACAGCCCGAAGCTTGGGAGGGAAGCTGCGAGCGAGAATGTGCGAAGCAGGAAACGTAGATTAGAATCACTGGGGGGAGGGAGTTCCCATGAGGGCACTCTTGACTTTTTGTGTGCTAGCAGTCTGTAGTGAAGTTCTTAGTGATTCCCAGAAATGTCTCTGCGTGGTCATTTAGGATCGGCTACAGCTGTCTGCTGACAGATCTTTTCCAGAATCTTGCTGTCTGCAAGGACATTGCCCAGGGGACGCCTGGATTTTGTGGGAGGCTTCTCTCATGTCCCTGCATGGAGCTGGAGCTGATCCTGATTGGATTCGAACCAGCAACCTTCAGGTCAGCAACTGTTGGGAATCAAGAGCTGTTAGGCTCAAAAATAACCCTCTTTGGGGGTAATTCCACCAAAAATACAGCAGAGTGCAGAATGCACGATTTATAAACAGCAGAAACTTATGTGCAGTGAGCCAGGATTGACTTCCATTCAAGAGGATTGAACCGGATTGCAGATCCACAAGTCATAGGATCAAAATAACATGTTTATTATAGGTAAAAGAAATCCAATCAAGATAGAAAAGGTTCTTGGAGCTAACTAGCTTCACTAAGCTATCCTCTAAGGAAAAGGAAAAATAATAAAATGTACTATCTATTACATCTTGCCTTAGACCAGTGCTTCTCAACCTGGGGGTCGGGACCCCTGGGGGGGTCGCGAGGGAGTGTCAGAGGGGTCGCCAAAAACCACCAGAAAACACAGTAATTTCTGTTGGTCATGTGAGTTCTGTGGGGGAAGTTTGGCCCAGTTCTATCATTGCTGGGCTTCAGAGTGCTCTTTGATTGTAGGTGAACTATAAATCCCAGCAACTACAACTCCCAAATGTTAGGGTCTATTTCCCCCAAGCTCTACCAGTGTTCACATTTGGGCTTATTGAGAATTTGTGCCAAGTTTGGTCCAGATCTCTCAATGTTTGGGTCCACAGTGCTCTCTGGATGTAGGTGAACTACAACTCCCAAACTCAAGGTCAATACCCACCAAACCCTTCCAGTATTTTCTGTTGGCCATGGGAGTTCTGTGTTCCAAGTTTGGTTCAATTCCATCATTGGTGGAGTTCAAGGGGCTCTTTGATTTGTAGGTGAACTATAAATCCCAGCAACTACAACTCCTATATTACCAAATCAATCCAAATATATTATGGTTGGGGGTCACCACCACATGCAGAACTGTATTAAGGGGTCGCAGCATAAGGAAGGTTGAGAAACACTGCCTTAGACAAAGGCAAGATGCCTCCTCACTCTAGTGAAGCCAAAAGAGAACTGGCCAAAATGGAGGCAGCCGCATGGCCAGCCCAGAGCAATAAGACAAAAGCTTATTGAAAGAGGAAGTTAGTTTCTCTGGGATTACAATTCTAGGTACTCAAAGGGGTGGAGCTTTAGGCATGCAAGGTGAATAGGACACCCCCCCCCCCTTCTAAACCCCTTCTTGAGTAAACTTGCTACAGGCAATGGGGGAAGGAATCCCTCACTCTAATCCAGTGGTTCTCAACCTTCCTAATGACATGACCCCTTAATACAGTTCCTCATGTTGTGGTGACCCCCTATTAGGGTTGCCATATGTCCCTTATTCTAAGGGACGTCCCTTATTTTGGCCCTAAAATTTGTGTCCCTTATTTTCAGGCCCTGTCCCTTATTTTTGACTAGCAGGACAGGACTGAGCGGGGTTGACCAGAGGAAGGTGCGCACTGTGGTTTCCACGGCAATGCCTGCCCGGGGATTCCAACTCGCAGGGAAGGCTCCGTCCCCGTTGGAAGGAAGAGGCGATACAGGACTTTTTCAAAGTACAGTAGACTAATTAACCGTTACCCAAGGGGAATGTTGGATCATGTTGGATAAAGATAGTTTCTGGTTGCTTGAGAGTTACTCTTAAAATAGGCCTAGCTGTGAATCCCAATACTATACAATGCTGTGTATCCCATACTATACTATACCATTAACTATTGACATAATGATCATGAAGATGTACTGTCTTATAAAATTAATTTTATTTTAATGTTTAGACAGTTCACTTTTAAAGTCAGCAAAGTCAAGTACTAAATACAGATGGAGAAAATAAGGTAGTTCTAATAATGTTTTTTCTGCATGACAAAGCATGCAGAAACTTACCATGTCCTGTTAAGAGGGTATAAGTCAGTTTTTTGTGAGTTTCAATCATTATCTTATTCTGTTAATAAAACTATTTCTACCTAATGTTTGAGTTTCGAGTTTTTAATGAAGTGTCCCTTATTTTTGTGAAAAATCCTGTAAATGTCCCTTATTTCTTATATCAAAAAATGGCAACCCTACCCCCTATCAAAAAATTATTTTTGTTGCTACTTCACAACTGTAATTTTGCTACTGTTATGAAGTGTAATGTAAATATCTGATATGCAGGGTGTATTTTCATTCAAATTTGGCACAAATTTATTTATGTTATTCATTTAAATTTTTTGTACCCCGACCTTCTCACCTCTATAGAGGGACTCAGACGGGCTTACAGCAAAAATTCAATGCTATACAAATAAAAACCTGCTACAACATTATTAAAAACTTAAAACACAAAATTACATACATACAAATTACATACATACATACATACAAATACCGATACATCCAAATTTGAATAATGGTGGGATTCTGGTGTATCGGGTATTTGTATGTATGTATGTAGTTACTGGGATTTGAAGTTCATCCACAATCAAAGAGCATTCTGAACTCCACCAATGATGAAATCGAACCAAACTTGGCACACAGAACTCCCATGACTAACAGAAAATACTGGAAGGGTTTGGCGGGCATTGACCTTGAGTTTTGGAGTTGTAGTTCACCTACATCCCGAGAGCACTGTGGCCTCAAAACAATGATGGATCTGGACTAAACTTGGCATGAAAATCAACATGCCCAAATGTGAACTCTGGTGGAGTTTGGGGAAAATAGACCTTGACATTTGGAAGTTGTAGTTGCTGGGATTTATAGTTCACCTACAATCAACGAACATTCTGAACCCCACCAAAGTTAGAATTGGGCCAAACTTCCCACACAGAACCCCCATGACCAACGGAAAATGCTGTGTTTTCTGATGGTCTTTGGCGACCCCTCTGACACCCCTTCGCGACCCCTCCAGGGGTCCCGACCCCCAGGTTGAGAAACACTGCTCTAATCTATCTAGGATAACTCTCACTGAGGACTGGAGACTTGTGCAGTCAGGGATGAAACCCAACAGCAACCCAACCTTCACGTCATCAGTCCTGCCAGCACAAGGGTTTACCCCACTGTGCCAGGGGGGGGGGGGGGGTCCACACCTGGAGGATAAAGTGCTGTCAAACTGCATTAACTCTTCAGTGTGGGAGATGCACCCGCACTCTCATAGAATCATAGAGTTGGAAGAGACCTCGTGGGCCATCCAGTCCAACCCCTTTCTGCCAAGAAGCAGGAAAATTGCATTCAAAGCACCCCCGACAGATGGCCATCCAGCCTCTGTTTAAAATCCTCCAAAGAAGGAGCCTCCACCACACTCCAGGGCAGAGAGTTCCACTGCTGAACAGCTCTCACAGTCTTCCTCATGTTCAGGTGGAATCTCCTTTCTTGTAGTTTGAAGCCATTGCTCCATAGCGTCCTGGTCTCCAGGGCAGCAGGAAACAAGCCTGCTCCCCCCTCCTTTTGACTTCCTCTCGCATATTGAGACAGAGGCAAAAGCCTGAACACACCTTGCCAAGAAGAGGTCGATTCCCTTGAAGAAGGAAGGAGTGCGTTGAAAGCACTCAGAGCAACCAACCTATAAGCCCAGAACTGGAGGGGAAAGTCTGTCATTGGGGTGGGAGAAAGGCGAGTGAAGGGGGAGGGAGCCCATGAGAAGAAAGGCACCTACCAGGCAAGAAGGGCTGCCTGCCTCGCTTCGCTTTGTGTGATCCACCGGAGTCAAAAGAGAAAGAACTGCCGCCGGAGTGCCACGCTAGGGGCCGATTCAAATTCTTAATCTCTCCCCGCCTCTTGGGAGGAGAGCACATCGGAGAGGAGGAGAGGGGCGGGGCAACCGAGCACAAAGAGATCCCACACACTGAATTCGAAAGCTTTCATGGCCTGAATCAATGGGTTGCTGTGAGTTTTCCGGGCTGTATGTCCATGTTCCAGAAGCATTCTCTCCTGACGTTCCTCCCACCTCTATGGCAGGCAACCTCAAAGGTTGTAGGGTCTGTTGGTGGGGTTTATATACCTGTGGAATGCCCAGGGTGGGAGAAAGAACTCTTTGTCTGCTTGAGGTAACGTGTGAATGTTGCAATTTGCCACCTTGATTAGCATTTAATGGCCTGGCTGGAGGTTGCTGTCTGGGGGAATCCTTTGTTGGGAGGTGTTAGCCGGCCCTGATTGATTGTTGTCAGGAATTCCCCTAAAGCAGGGTCGTAGCCCGGGGAGGGGGTTTGAGGGGCTCAGCCCCCCCACCCCCCCCCCAAATGCTCAGGGTGGTCCACGAGAAAGCCTTACTGGTTCATTATTTAAACTGTTATGTGTATTCATATCATGATCTGATCACCATGCTCTATATCCCATATGCATGGGGGTCAGGCATGTACCCGGGGGGTCGGCTTGGGGGATGAACCCCCCCCCCCAAATTCTCATGGTGGTCCACTAGAAGGCCTTACTGGTGCATTATTTAAACTGTTATGTGTATTCATATCATGATCTGATCACCATGCTCAGTATATCCCATATGCATGGGGGTATTGGGAGAACGATACAAAAGGTTTGCTATGGTATACCCTCTCTCACCCACTCACCCCCGAATCAAACTCTGCCCCTACCTGGAATCAAAATCCTGGGTACGGCCCTGATGGGGGTATTGGGATAAGGATACAAAAGGTTTGCTACTGTATACTCTCTCACTCAGACTCAGCCCCCGCCCCCCAGAATCAAAATCCTGGCTAAAGGTAAGGTAAAGGTTTTCCCCTGACATAAAGTCCAGTCATGTCCAACACTGGGGGTTGGTGCTCATGTCCATTTCTAAGCCAAAGAGCCGCCATTGTCTGTAGCCATCTCGGTAATAATATAGATAGCTGGATCCAGAAGCTCCAAGTGTGACGTGGTTTCTGCTTCGCTCCTTCTGGAGCGCTGTTTGTGCAATGCAGAACAGAACACGTGACCGAGACAGATATTATAGAAGGAATGTAAGAGTTCTTTAATGGTAAAACCCTTACCATAAACCTTACCCTGGTCTACGGTTTTAATTGATGGCTTTGTATGGTTTTTAAGTATGTATTGTAGTTAACTTTGATATGTTTTTATTTGTGAGTTTATTATTGTATCATGTATAATAGCCTCTTGATGGAGCGGTGCGGGGGGAAGGAGGAGGGGCGAAGGAGGAGGAGCCAGCTGTCTTCCTCCTGCCTGGATCGCCCCCTCCGTCCCTCTCTCGGCGCGCCGTTGCGGGGGCAGTTCGCAGCGGCGCCGAGAAAAAGAAGGGAAAGGGCGATCCAGGCAGGAGGAAGATAGCTGGCCCCTCCTCCCTGTACCGCCGCCTTGTCCTTTCTCGGTGGCGCCGCTGCAAACTGCCTCGCAGCGGCGGCGCCGAGAGAGGGAGGAAGGGGCAATCCAGGCAGGGAGGAGGAGCCATCTGTCTTCCTTCTGCCTGGATCGCCCCTCCGTCCCTCTCTCGGCGCCGCCGCTGCAAACTGCCTCGCAGCGGCGGCACTGAGAGAGGGAGAAGGGGCGATCCAGGCAGGGAGGAGGAGCCAGCTGTCTTCCTTCTGCCTGGATCGCCCCCTCCGTCCCTCTCTCGGCGGCGCCGCTGCAAACTGCCTCGCAATGGCGGCGCCGAGAGAGAGGAGAAGGGCGATCCAGGCAGGAGGAAGACAGCTGGCTCCTCCTCCCTGCCTGGATCGCTTCTCCGTCCTCTCTCGGTGCCGAAAAAGGGCAGAAGGCGGCGCCAACGGCAGCGCGTCACAGGCCTGGCGTGACGCGCTGCCCCTTGGCACCGCCTACTCCTCCTTTCGGCGCCCCCTCCCTTCGTGTGACGCGCTGCTCTTGGTGCCGCCGTCTGCCCTTTTTCGGCGGCTCCCCCCCCCGAGGTAGGGAGGGCGCGAAAAGAGGAGCTAGCTCTCTTCCTCCTCCCTGCCCCGCCTCCCCTCCCCCGGCCGCCTTTTTAAAAAAATCGATTTTTTTAAAAAATTTTTAAATGGCGGCTGAGGGCATAGGTGGGGCCGTGTCCAACAGGCTACGGGGCCGGATCCGGCCCCGGGGCCACCAGTTGGACAGCCCTGCGATAAAACATGCGGTGTGTAACAAAAACATGCAGCCATACAATAAAAACATAAAACACGAAACAGTTACAGAGGTAAAATTCAAGGGTTACAAAACACGCTAAACAGGCCAGACTAATTGAAAGCCAGTCTGAAGGTGCAAGACCATTAAATGCCAATCAAGGTGACCAATTGCAACATTTGCATGTACCGGAAGCAGACAGGAGTGTTCTCCCACCCTGGATATTCCACAGACATATAAACCTCACTTATTTAGTTTCCGACAGACCTCTCAACCTCTGAGGATGCCTACCATAGATGCAGGTGAAACATCAAGAGAGAATGCTTCTGGAACATGGCTACAGAGCCCGGAAAACTCACAGCAACTCCGTGTGAATCCTTTCAGATATGGACAGCCCTGACCAATATTTTGAAGGAGCACACCACATTTGCAGGTGGCAGTACATTAGGAGGGATAGGCAATCCTCCAGAAGACAGGACCAGGATTTGAAATGACTTTAGAAAACAGGATGTATCTCGAGAACTGCTGCAGTTTGACACCACTTCAACTGCTACAACTCAATGCTGTGGAGTCATGGGAGTTGTACTTTCGCAAGGTTTTTAGCTGCCTCTGCCCGAGAGTGCCCCCCGTGTTACCAAACTACAATGCCCTTGATTCTATATGTTTGAGCAATGGCAGTTCAAATGAAAGCGAAATAGAGTATTGTGTGCTGGCCTTCAAGTTCCTTCTCCATTTGTGGTGGCCCCAAAATTTCCAGAGGGTGTTTAGGTCCTCTAAAATTGAGGAAGCGAAAATAAGGAACAATTGTGAGTTTGGGGGCTACTTCCTAACGAAGTCTTTAAAAACCCTTACAACTATTCCAGATAAGGATAAAATCTACTGCTCTGCACTAAGGTCCAGAGGGTTGGTCCATATTAGGGAGGTTGGCCTTAGTAGGCAGGCCCGGATTTTCCATAAGGCCACACTAGGCCACGGCCTAGGGGCACAGCCATGTGGGGGCGCCAGATCCAGACCCCCAATTTTATTTTTTTTAAAAAGCGCTCTTCGGGTGCTTCTGTGCCTGTGCGCGGAGTACCATAGGCCCCTAGGGCCTCTGACGTGGCTTCCCTCCGCCTCTTCCTCTTCGCTCACGCCAGCCCCTCCTTCCTTCACTCAAGGAACGAGGGATGCCTGGTGCGAGCAAGGAGGAAGAGGCGGAGGGAAGCCCCGCCCTGGGACTGCTGCTGCTCATGCTCAGCATCGGCCCGGGAGTGTGGCTTCCAATGTCTGGCCTAGGGCGCCAAAAAGGGTTGATCCGGGCCTGTTAGTAGGTGCATCTACACCAGGTATGGGCAAACAAAACTCAAGCCGGATGCGGCCCCCTGGGCTCTTCTCTCAGCCCTTCTCTCTCACACCATCCTATCCTTCCTTTCTCTTTCCTTCCTCCCTCCCTCCCTCCCTCCCCTCCCTCTTTCTCCTTCTTCCTTTCCTTCTACTCTTGTCATTCGTTCCCTCCCTCTTTCTCCTTCATTCCTTCCTTCCTTCTATCATTCCTTTTTTCTTTATTTCCTTCTCTCATCTCTCCCTTCCCTCCCTTTTCCTTCCTTCTCTATTCCCTTCCACCATTTCGTCCTTCCCTCCCTTTTCCTTCCTTCTCTATTTCCTTCACCCTTCCCTCCCATCCTTATCTCCCTCTTTCTCCCTCTTTCCTTCCCTTAAACCCTTTTGTCCTCTCTCCCTCTTTCTCGTTCGTTCCTTCTCTCTCTCTTTCTTTCCTTCCCTCCCTCCCCCATCATTCTCTTCCCCTTCATCCTTCCCTCCCTTTCTGTCTTTCCTTTCTCTTTCCTTCCTCCTTCCCTCCTTCCCTTCCCTCCCTTGTTCTCCTTCCATCCTTCTCTTCCACCCTTTCCTCCCTCTCTCCCTCTTTCTCCTTCCTTCCTTCCTTCCTTTCCTCTTTTGTCTTTCCTTCCTTCTCTCTTTCCTTTATCTTTCCCTTCCATCCTTTCATCCTTCCTTTCTTCCCTTTTGTCTTTCCCTCCTTTCCTCTTTTCCCTCATCCCCTCTCCCTCTTTCTCTTCCCTTCCTTCCTTTCATCCTTCCTTCCTTCCCTTCCTTTTTCCTTTCTCTTCCCTTACTTCCTTCCATCACTAGGCAGCCAGTCCTCTTAGCAGGGAGTGATAGCATGCAGCCCCCAAATTAGAAAGTTTTCCCATGCCTGATCTACATTGTAAAATTAATGCAGTTTGACACCATCATTGATCAATGCTATAGAATCATGAAAGACTTTAGCCTTCTCTGGGAAACATTGCTGTTGCTTCCATACCATTGAGCCATGGAGATCAAAGTGGTGTCAAACTGCATTGTGCAGATGAACCCAGTGATATATACTTTTGCCTTATCCAAGCCATCACACCTGTGCATGAATAATGCATGCAAATGCATGGCAATATAAAATATGAAAAGAAAGACATATGCCTCACAATAAACTTTGGAACACCTGAAAGACTCAACCACAAGTCCAGGAAATTGTCCTAAATTTGCCTAGGAAATTTCTCTGTGCACAAGCCGTTGTCCAAGGAAATATCAAAAAACAGAAGAACAATAACACTTTTGAGGCGACCAGGTTCCTAGTTATCTCTTACGTAAATCCAGCTGAGGAGAGTGCCAGTGTTCCACTGATGCAGGGCTCCATCTCGGAAGGATTAATTCAAAAGTACAAATATTTATAAGGAGATGTACAATACAATCATTTTTTGTTTTAATGTTTTCTCTCATGCTGATATCTGTTTTAAGGAAATACTCTGGGAGGAAGTTGGAGTTCTCCAGAAATAAAGGGATAGATGGATGGAAGCATGCATGGAACAGAAGCAGACCCTTCAAGGCCTCCAGCCTGCTCAGCTGTGGTCGACATAGACAGGCAGTTTTCCAAAATGTTGGACAAACATCTTTCCCAGTCATTGAGGGATTTTTGAAGAGACTTGTCCACTTTAGATTCTCACAAGTCCTCTGGAAGACTGGAAAATGCACTTAAATCCGGGAATCCAGCTAGAGCGGTGGCTCTCAACCTATGGGTCAGGAGGTTGCGAGGGGGTGTCAGAGGGGTTGCGAAAGACCATCAGAAAACAGTATTTTCTGTTGGTCATGGGGGTTCTGTGTGGAAAGTTTGGCCCAATTCTATCATTGGTGGGGTTCAGAATGCTTTTCGATGGTAGGTAACTATAAATCCCAGAAACTACCAACTCCCAAATGTCATGGCCTGTTTCCCCCAAACTCCACCAGTGTTCACATTTGGGCATATTGAGTATTCGTGCCAGGTTTGGTCTAGATCAGGGGTGGGCAATTATTTTTTCCAAGGGGCCACATGAGAGCCAAAAAATATTATGGAGGGCCGCACCTAAAGGCGGAACTGCGTTCTAATCTACATTATTTATTTATTTACTATATTTACTATATATTACACATCATTAATATTAACATATTAATATATCTAGAAATATTCATATATTATTAGTATTAATATCATAATTATTATATTGTGTGTGTGTATATATATATATAGACATTATAATATATTGACATTATAATATAACATATTATATTATTTATTATATTATTATTATAAAATTATTATAAAATAATAATAAAAACCACTAAAATTAAATTAAATTAAATTCAAGAAGCCAAGGTGCAAACCAAGATGGAATGGCCCAATGGACCCAGCTCAGAGGATGGCAAAGCGGACTCAGCCACCGCCGCAGCAAAGGAGAGCAGAGCAGCAGGCTCTCGCCCCCAGCCATTCCCCAGCTGATCGCCCTGCTATGGAGTGCCTGCTATCCCTGGAGGCGATCCGGGCCTGCGGGGGGAGCAGTTGGTGATCTGAGGCGGCTGATTGCCTTGGCAACCCAGAAGACAATCAAGTCTTCTGGGTTGCCAGGGAAATCAGCCCCCGCAGGTTGCCGAGTGCTCCCGCTGCAGGCCCGGATAGCCTCCAGGGATGGCAGGCACTCTCATGCCGCCGCTCCTCCAGCCTGTCTGTCGACACAGGCCCCACAGAGCCCGCAATGGGATGGCGGCAGCAGCACCCCTTCCTCTTGGCCCCGTCCCCAATGCCCTTCTCCCTGGGTCGGACAGAATTAGCTGCTGGGTCCCATCCGGCCCGCGGGCCGTGGGTTGCCCTCCCCTGGTCTAGATCCATCATTGTGTGAGTCCACAGTGCTCTCTGGATGTAGGTGAACTGCAACTCCACAACTCAAGGTCAATGCCCACCAAACCCAGTCTTTTCTGTTGGTCATGGGGGATCCTGTGTGCCAAGATTGGTTCAATTCCATCGTTGATGGAGTCCAGAATGCTCTTTGATTGTAGGTGAACTATAAATCCCAGCAACTACAGCTCCCAAATGACAAACCCCCCAACTCCACCTGATTTCAAATGTGAGCATGTCAGATATTTCTGCCAAATTTGGTCAAGTGAATGAAAATACATCCTGGATATCAGATGTTTACATGACAATTCATAACAGTAGCAAAATTACAATTGTGAAGTAGCAACTAAAAGTAAATTTATGGTTGGGGGTCATCAAAACATGAGGAGTCATGGCATTAGGAAGGTTGAGAACCACTGAGCTAGAGCATCCCTACAAAGTAGCTAGTCATTGTTTTGAAGACATGCAGAGCAGACCCTACCATCTTTCCAGGCAATTGTCAAACCAATCTTACTGTCAAGTCCTTTCCATTAAGATCTATCCTCTTGTAGAATTGTGGCTCCCATCATTCCTACCCAGTACAGCCCTTTAAGATTTGGGGAAAATCCCCATCATGATTCCCATTCCTGATAGAGGCCATACTTTGTGGGTAGACCTAACATCTGTTCTCAAGCCATGGCACCCCCCTCCACCCCAATGATTTATAGACCACCAAGAGACTCCAAGCAAAAGATATGATTCTACTTTATTTTTAAATATTTTTCGCAGCTTCAGAATTGCAAAATGCCAAAGCCACAAGAGCAGTGGTTCCCAAAAACGGAAATGTGTTCTGTGGTCTCATCATTACTGCACTATTGCCTCGAAAGCATGTGGCAACAAGAGCAACTGGTCTTGCAAAACCCTCTTATAGTGCTGAGGCAACAGGGATGTGAAGGGGGGAGAAGCCGACTACCCACGAAAGATTAGTACTACCACACCAGCTCACACCACGTGACGCCTGTTCTGCGCGAACTGCACTGGCTTCCGATTGAGCACCGGATCACCTTCAAGGTGCTGGTTTTAACCTTTAAGGCCTTGAATGGTCTGGGGCCAGTGTACTTAAGGGACCGCCTCTCCCTATATTGTCCCGCAAGACCACTGCGTTCAGAATCCCTCAACCTACTTGTGGTTCCGAGCATCAAAACCCTCCATCTGACCTCGACACGGAGGAGAGCCTTCAGTGCCATAGCTCCAACTCTCTGGAATACTCTTCCTCCTGAGGTCTGTGCACTCACCAGGGGCGGTCCATCCATGTAAGCAACCTACGCAGCCGCGTGGGGCGCCATCTTGGATGGGCGGCGTCACGCCGGCCGCGCCGCCGTAGCAAACCTCCCTGCTGCCTGCAGCAGCTTCTGAGCATGCGCGGAGATTTTCGCGCATGCCCAGAACCTCCGGAGCGCTCTCCCTTGCCCTGTGAAATGCCCCATGGGAGGGGCTGGCAGCGGGCACCAGGAAGCGCTAGGAGAGGCCTTCGAAGGCCCCTCCTCATGCTTCCTGGTTTCCCCTGCCAGCCCCACCCACGGGGCATTGCACAGGGCAAGGGAGAGCGCTCTCCCGCCCTCTGCAATGCCCCATGGGAGGGGCTGGCAGCGGGCACCAGGAAGCACTAGGAGAGGCCTTCGAAGGCCCCTCCTCACGCTTCCTGGTTCCCCCTGCCAGCCCCACCCACAGGGCGTTGCACAGGGCAAGGGAGAGCGCTCCCCCGCCCTCTGCAATGCCCTGTGGGAGGGGCTGGCAGAGGAGCCCGGAGAGCGAGAGGAGGGGCCTTCGAAGGCTCCTCTTCGCGCTTCCTGGTTCCCTCTGCCGGCCCCTCCCACAGGCAGGGGGAACCAGGAAGCACGAAGGCCCCTCCTTGCTGTACAATGCCCCGCGGGAGCGGCAGCGCACGGGAGCGGCGCACGGAAGGAGCGCGCGCGCAAGGTACCACTTCAGAAAAATGTTTTGGTGGGGTGGTGGCACCAAAGTAATGTTTGTGGGGGGAAACAATGTTTTTGGAGGGGAGCGCCAAAGTAATGTTCGCCTACCATTGGAAATTACCTTGGACCGCCCCTGGCACTCACCAACTTGCTAGCCTTCAGGAAGGCCTGCAAAACCTTTCTATTTGGACAGGCTTTCAGCCAACAACACTAGCCTAGTCCCGGGAGTATCTAATAGGGCTACGCCTCATTGTATGTTTTAATATTGGAGCAAATTCTGATGCTTTTGTTTTAATTGTTTTATTGTGTTTGTATTTTGCTGTGATTTTACCATATGTAAGTTGCCCCAAGCCAAACGGGAGTGGCGACGAACAAATCTAAATAAATAAATAAATAAATAAATATGGTTTACTGTGGATGAGCAGATGGCGACTACTAGATAGCATATGTTCTGTATCAGAAACTAGAACTGATGTGGTCTATCCAATGCAGTTTTCTGAATCAACACCCCAAATGATAGAATCATAGAGTTGGAAGAGACCTCGTGGGCCATCCAGTCCAACCCCCTACCAAGAAGTAGGAAAATCGCATTCAAAGCACCCCCGACAGATGGCCACCCAGCCTCTGTTTAAAAGCCTCCCAAGAAGGATCCTCCACCACACTCCAGAGCAGAGAGTTCCACTGCTGAACAGCTCTCACAGTCTGTAAGTTCTTCCTAATGTTCAGATGGAATCTCCTTTCTTGTAGATTGAAGCCACTGTTCCACGTCCTGGTCTCCAGGGCAGCAGAAAACAATGCCTTGTGTGTAGAGAAATTTTTTAGGCAAATTTAGGACAATTTCCTGGAGTTGCGGTTGGGTCTTTCAGGTGCATAACCAAATCGAATCTAAAGTTGACCAAAAACTGATGTATAACCCTTTTGGTACGAATGTAGGAGAGTGGTCCCTGGTCAAAGTGGTCCCTGGTTTTAAAAAAAGAGTGGGCAACCATTGTGCTAGGTTCTGGTACAGACTTAGTAGCAGCTGTCCCCTGCAAACTCCATTAATTATTCTGAAAGGACTGAAATAGAGCACAGAAATATCATCTACCTGTATAGATGTCAAGGAAGATAAATGAGCATTTGGTAGTACAATTGCACTGTTGGCATAACACATATCTTCACAACCAACAACAAACATTTTCATTGGGCTGTCATATTTTGTTCATACTACTTTTTGTTTGACAGCAAACGTGCATCGTTAATCTCACCTTTGAGTTCATAAAACTTTCTATTTTTCCCATCCATTGCATCCTGCTTTACCTTGTAAGTAGTTATTCAAATATATATAGTAAAGTTACCTCAGTTCTGGCTTTAAGAATTCCCACTAATAAAATGCAGTTCCTGGTTGACAACCTATGAGGAAATCTAGCTCCTGAGAGAAAAGATCGACCACGTGTCTCCATTTGTGTCCCCTGCTGCTTTATAGCAAGTCAATGAATGTCATAGGAGTTTATTTGGAACTAGCTTGGGGACCCGGCCCTGCCCGGGTCATTTGAGAAGTGCAGCAGGATGTAGAGTGGGTCATGGGGGCTCTGTGTGCCAAGTTTAGTCTTGATCCATCATTATTGGGAGTTGCTGTGGTATCATGAAATTACTGAAGGTAGTGCAAGTCCCATCATCTCTGTGTGTCCCGTCCCCCCCCCAAAGTGTAGTAGGATGTAGATTGGGTCATGGGGGCTCTGTGTGCTAAGTTTGGTCTGTATTGGTGAATGGATGAGGGATGCATTGTTTTTCGGAAGTGAGTGAAGGTACTTCAAGTCCCATCATCCGTGGTCCGTCTCACAGTAAACTGCACCAGGCTGTAGAGTGGGTCATGAGGGCTCTGTGTGCCAGATTTGGTGTTGATCAGTCATTGGATTAGGTTTGTAGCAGGATTGGGAAGTGAGGGAAGGTACTGCAAGTCCCATCATCCATGTTCTGTCCCCCTCCAAACTTCAGTAGGCTGTAGAGTGGGTCACTGGGGCTCTGTGTGCCAAGTGTGGACTTTCTCGGTGTTTGTTGGGGGCCACAGTGGTCTGTGGGAACAGAGGGGTGTAAAAGTACTACAAATCCCATCATCCATTGTCAGTCCTCCCCCAAACCTCACCAGGACGTGAAGGCAGTCATGGGGGTTATGTATGCCAAGTTTTGTCTCGATCAGTGATTGGATGAGGGTTGCAGCGGACTTGGGAAGTGAGTAGAGGCACTTCAAGTCCCATCATCCATGGCCCACCCTCCTCCGAACTGCACCAGGATGTAGAGTGGGTCATGGGGGCTGTGTGTGCTGAGTGTGGTCTGTATTGGTCCTTTTGGTGGCCTCAGTGGTCTGTAGGAACCAAAGTCTTGGAAAGTACTACAAATCCCATAATACGTGGGTCATGTCATAGGGGGTTATGTGTACCAAGTTTGGTGCAGGTCCATCACCCGCGCTGGTCGCTGTGGCCTGTGAAAGTGGCTGCCACATATCCGCCCTGGCCTGTGAAAGTGGCTGCAACATATCCGCCCTGGCCTGTGAAAGTGGCTGCCACATATCCGCCCTCGCCTGTGAAAGTGGCTGCCACATATCCGCCCTGGCCTGTGAAAGTATACCGGTGTAAAACAGAAAGGAGTAAAAAAAAAAAGGAAAAGGCCTGCATGGAATTAGCAGTCAGGTCCAATGAGGCTGGATGAGGGGGCTTTGGGCCAGAATTATTTATATAAGCATTAAAAGGCATTAGAGAAAGGTATTTATTGTCTTCTTGTGTCTTTTGAGTGAAGTAGGGCCTTACCTTGTAGAGTGACAGTGCCTGTTCTAAAGATCCTGTCAGAAGCTGCCTTTCTCTGACACTGTGTTGAAGAGGGAAGATCGATGCCTCTTTTGGGCCTATCTGGGAGAAGGGATTTTTAGGGGCTACAATGTTTTCTGGGAAGTGAATTGGGATGCAAATCCCATCATTAAATCGGCCATCCTGCCCTAAACTCTATTTTGGGGCCTGCAATGTTATGGCCTGCTATTGGTAACTTTAAAAGGCCGAATGGCAGGCAGCCGTTTTCTAAAAGCTGAGGGGAGGAGAATACAGAAATCCATTTTGTTTTCACAGAGCCAAGTGCGGAGGGAATGTTGATGGTGCATTTTTTCCCCTCAGTGGGAAGAACTCCTGTTGTTGGCAGGTAGATGCCTGGAGTCTGGGTGGCTGGCTATTTTCCCCTCAGTGGGAAGAAATCCTGTTGTTTGAATGTAGAGGCCTGGATTCTGGGATGCTGGCTTTTTCCCCTCAGTGGGAAGAAATCCTGTTGTTTGAATGTAGAGGCCTGGATTCTGGGATGCTGGCTTTTCCCCTCAGTGGGAAGAAATCCTGTTGTTTGAATGTAGAGGCCTGGATTCTGGGTTGCTGGCTTTTTCCCCTCAGTGGGAAGAAATCCTGTTGTTTGAATGTAGAGGCCTGGATTCTGGGATGCTGGCTTTTTCCCCTCAGTGGGAAGAAATCCTGTTGTTTGAATGTAGCGGCCTGGATTCTGGGAGGCTGGCTTTTTCCCCCTCAGTGGGAAGAAATCCTGTTGTTTGAATGTAGAGGCCTGGATTCTGGGATGCTGGCTTTTTCCCCCTCAGTGGGAAGAAATCCTGTTGTTTGAATGTAGAGGCCTGGATTCTGGGTTGCTGGCTTTTTTCCCCTCAGTGGGAAGAAATCCTGTTGTTTGAATGTAGAGGCCTGGATTCTGGGTTGCTGGCTTTTCCCCTCAGTGGGAAGAAATCCTGTTGTTTGAATGTAGAGGCCTGGATTCTGGGTTGCTGGCTTTTTCCCCTCAGTGGGAAGAAATCCTGTTGTTTGAATGTAGAGGCCTGGATTCTGGGTTGCTGGCTTTTTTCCCCTCAGTGGGAAGAAATCCTGTTGTTTGAATGTAGAGGCCTGGATTCTGGGTTGCTGGCTAATCAGTGGCTAGCAATGCCCTCTGTCTGGTGCCTTAGAATTTTGGAGTGGCGAGGCTGTCCAATCAAAGGACTTTATGCAAATAGCTGCCACATATCCGTCCTTCCGCCCTCCGCATACACACATACACACATACACACAAACATTCCGTTTTATAAAGGTATACAGATAGTAAGAGCTGGTTTACCAATGTCTTCCTCTTAAATGTAATCTACACAGCATCTGGAATTATTGGTGGGCTCCCATCCAATACTAGTAACCAGGATTGAACTTGCTTAGCTTCCAAAATCAGGTGAGATCCGGTGCCTTTTGATACTTGTGCCCATACAAACCTTGTTAAGAATTAGGAATGCGATTTCATTCCCTACTTTTGCAGGGTTCCTACATCCCTTATGCTGACAATGCCTGCTACATATAGGTGAATGGCAAGGAGACTCTAAGATTATTTCCATCCCTATTCCTCATTATCCATACACTGCATATAATTACATCCCGATAGACACTTTAGACCAGTGGTTTCCAAACTTTTTTGGCCTACTGCCCCTTTCCAGAAATTTTTTTACTAACCCCCCCTAGAAATTATTATTTTTTAAATTTAATAGCAATTAAACAGAAAGATATATGTATTAATGCAACCTTTCTAATGCCGTGACTATTCAATATGCCGAAATTTGAACACTGGTGGAGTTTTGAGGAAATAGCCCTTCTCATTTGGGAGTTGTAGTTACTGGGATTTATGGTTTACCTACAATCAAAGAGCATTTTGAATTCCACCAACAATGGAATTGAACCAAACTTGGCACACAGATCCCCCATGACCAACAGAAAATACTGGAGGAGTTTGGAATGAATTGCCTCCGCCGGGGAAGGCCGCGCTTTCTTCCACGGTGGTGGGGAGGCTCTGCTGGAGGACGCAGAGGCCTTTGCACTGCAGCTGTTGCACTGCATGTGGGGGTCAAAGCGAAGGGGGTGGGCCCAAAGAAGAGGGCCGCGTGACTCCTCCTAAATGGCCAATCGTTCACCGCCCCCTTAAAGGGGTTCACCGCCCCCCAAATTCCCCTGAACCTCCCACCGCCCCCTTGGATCGCCTCACCACCCACCAGGGGGTGGTACCGCCCACTTTGAGAATCAGTGCTTTAGACCCTTCATAGAATCTGTAAAATAGACAGTTGGTTTGATTAGAATATGAGACATTTCTTTTGTGAAAACATTTCCTTTATGAAAATAGCCCATCCTTTCTTTTCATTTTATACTATAAATGTCCTGGCTGGGAAATTCATCAGGTATACTTTGTGGGGACGTAATTATTTGACTAGCAGTGGTAAAATTCGTTCACATAACCTTTTTAAAGTTTCAGTTTCTTTCTGTTGTGGCAGAAATGTGCAAATGACCCCCCTCCCACCGCACATACACAAAATCAGCCATCTGCATCAGTTAAAGTTTAGTGTTGGCCCACAAAAAAAACCCACTTTCCGCAATGTATCTGTAAATGACAAAGTTGTTGGGGGGGAGGGATAACAGCTCTCACTCTAGATTTTAACCGTGGTGTATAGCCTCCCAAATTGCTTTGGCAAATGAGGATCTCTCTGCAAAAAAAGTTATAAAAATCTACACTGCTATATAATCCAGCTCAAAGCTGATAATCTGGATTTTATATGGCAGTGTAGAAGGGGCCTCCTCCAATCCAGTTCAAAGCAAATAATCCGGATTATCTGCTTTGATAATATGGATTATATGGCAGTGTAGAAAGGGCCTAAGAGCAGTTACATGGTGTAATATACCGTCTCAAAGGATGGTAGATTTTCCTTCTTTGAAGCTTGAGTGGTTTGTCAGGTTTACGGAGACAGTGTGCAAGGATTAAACTAGATGATCCTGGTGGTTATTTCCAACCTATAATTCTAAAACTCAGGAAAACCTATGGTCTGTAGTCTCTTTCACTGTGTAAACTCTTTCAAAGTACTTGTAATGTTATCTTTCTGTGACAAATCTCCCAAGGTCAAGAGGAGTATTCTTAATGGGGAAAAAATTATCAGAGCTTCCCCTAGACTCATAGAAAAGAAAAGTTTGGGACTTCCACTTTAAAAAGTCTTATGATTCTTGTTTCGGGGAGTCATGAGAAGCTGACCCACCACTGCATGACCTTACCAGCAGCCACACTTAACACTTCAGAGCAAAGTACCCTAGTACCCTAATTGAGAGAGAGAGAGAGAGAAACTCTGAAAGTAATGAACCCCCCTTGAAGGGGAGATGCCTGCTTTACTGCCTGCTTGTGTGAATAAGCTAAAAAGATAGCCTTACAAGGGAGACAAAGGACCATAACTCATTATACCTGTGTGATCACCTATAACCAATAGAAAGTTATAAAAATACGTAGTGTGTGATGTAGATGCTTGAAACCATATGAAATGAATTTACCTGCGTAGTTGTTTTGCGGCAGTCTGTTTTCGACACATTACTGGCCGACCAAACTGATCAGTTTGCTAATTAAAGTGTTTTTGCTTGGATTCGTTGGACTCTGTGTACTCTCTAAGACAGGGGTGCCCACACTTTTTCAGCATGTGAGCTACTTAAACTAAAACCAAGTCAGAAAGATCTACCAAGAGATGACAGGGTGGAGCTGGGGAAGGGGGCGGGGCTTGGTGGGGCTTAGCTCGCCCCTCCTCCTCTGGCTTCAGCATTTCCACTGCTTCTCCTGGGTAGAAGAGGGTAATGCCAAGCCAGTGGTGGCATAGATAGCCACTACTGGCTTGGCATTATCCTGTTCTACCCAGGAGAAGCTGTGGAAATGCTAAAGCCAGAGGAAAATGGGGCGGAGCTAAGCCCTGCCAAGCTCCGCCCCCTCCCCCTCTGGCTTCAGCATTTCCACTGCTTCTCCTGGGTAGAAGAGGATAATGCCAAGCCAGTGGTGGCATAGATAGCCACTACTGGCTTGGCATTATCCTGTTCTACCCAGGAGAAGCTGTGAAATGCTAAAGCCAGAGGAAAATGGGGCGGAGCTAAGCCCTGCCAAGCTTAGCCCCTCCCCTCTGGCTTCAGCATTTCCACAGCTTCTCCTGGGTAGAAGAGAATAATGCCAAGCCAGTGGTGGCATAGATAGCCACTACTGGCTTGGCATTATCCTGTTCTACCCAGGAGAAGCTGTGGAAATGCTAAAGCCAGAGGAAAATGGGGCGGAGCTAAGCCCTGCCAAGCTTCGCCCCCTCCCCCTCTGGCTTCAGCATTTCCACTGCTTCTCCTGGGTAGAAGAGGATAATGCCAAGCCAGTGGTGGCATAGATAGCCACTACTGGCTTGGCATTATCCTGTTCTACCCAGGAGAAGCAGTGAAATGCTAAAGCCAGAGGAAAATGGGGCGGAGCTATGACCTGCCAAGCCGCCCCTCCCTCTGGCTTCAGCATTTCCACTGCTTCTCCTGGGTAGAGAGGATAATGCCAAGCCAGTGGTGGCATAGATAGCCACCACTGGCTTGGCATTATCCTCTTCACCCAGGAGAAGCAGGAAATGCTGAAGCCAGAGGAGCGGGCGTAGCGCGACATGGCTCCGCCCCTCAGAAGAGTCCCATCCAGCTGGGATCGACCTCCCTGGGTCCCAAGATAGACCAATCGATCGCGATCGACTTTCTGAGCACCCCTGCTGTAAGATAAGGGGATTCACTCTCCACTTGGTATCATCTTACAAAATAAGGGTGTGCAATTCAGCAAACCCCCATGTCGTTTCGGTGTCCTGATTTTGGTGTGTCCTTTTTTTAGGAGTCTCCAAAATTTGGGTGGGCAAAATTCCATTTTTTCAATCTAGCAGCCAAAATCTTTTTCTCTCTGGGAAGATCCGGCCCATTGGCGACAATGGGGGAAATTCCGAGGCTCCCTTTCCATCATTGTTAGGGCATCAGACTTAAGAAACCACCCTTTCTGGGATCATTTCTCCTTATACACTTCAATAAGACCTGGGTTAAGGCATCAGACTTAAGAAACCACTTATTCTGGGATCGTTTGCCCTCAACACCCTTTCAATGTAGCTGAGTTAAGGCACCCCTTTAAAACACTTATTTCTAGTGGAGGCACATCACCAGAAGGAGCATTAGCCATTGTTTTAAAAAATATATCAATTACCTCCTCGTTTTATAGCAGTTTTAGAAATGGCAAGATACCTCTATCCCATCACTGAGAATTTAGATCACCAGTGGACTGGAGCATGATCTGTCTCTCTCAAAAAAAATGGAGGCCCAGCTTGGCTAAATGACACATTGTGGCTTTTTTCTGTTCTGACTGGCTCAACAAGCAGGGCTCACAGGGAAAGCCCCATGTGGGTGCTCAACCGCCTCTCCATGCTAACTGAAAGTAGCAATGATCGGCAGCCATGTTGTCTGTTGCAGCCAGAAATAAAACAAAGCAGAGGCGCCCGTGTTGCTACAACTGGCTGAAACAGCCGAAACAGCCAGAGCCCATTTTGAAAAATGGATCTGTGCACATCCCTAATATCAAGTGGACTCCTGCAAGGTCACAAATCCTGTAAACAGGAAATTTCTTAAGAGCTATTAGGAATACAGTGAAATGCATTCCTGATAAGCTCTAAACAAAATTGCTTATTTAGTTCTTTCTTGAATATACATCCTGCCTTCTTCCTGGAATGGGATTCAAGGTAAGTTCCAGTACTTTTACATATTAGTTTGCAAAAGTTAAAAGGCATTAAATAACTATTCTTTGAAAAATTTTGATAATCTGCTCAAAGAATCTGTTCATGGATTTACGTGTTCTGTACTTCAGTATGCTAGTGCTCCAGAAAATAAGAGGTTAGTTGATTCAGTCCAGTTCAGTCACAGAGTATCCAGTTCATTGAAGCAAGAAGCAAAATCACCACCAATCCAGATGTCATTAAGCATGGGAGTAGTCCAGTTAAGCAGTCATGAATTGTGCTAGCTCAGGGGTCAGGAAAACCAAACTTGTAGACAACAATAGCACATGAGCTACTTCATATTCCTTCTGCACTCCCACTAAGGTTGCCACCTGCCCCGCATTATACGGGACGTTCCATATTTTTGCTTTGAATTTCATGTCCTGTATTTTCAGCTCCTGTCCCATATTGACAGAACAGGACAGGACAGGTGGCAGCAGGAGGTGAGGCCAGGCCAGCAGTGAACGGCAATGGACTCCAGCCACGTGTTTACGCCTCTGCCTCTTCCCCACGCATCAGAAGCCACGTGCTCCCTTCCAGGTCCAGCCGCCCGCCGACTACATTTCCCAGGTAGCCGAGCCATATACCATTCCCACTCGGCGAAGGGAGGAGGTCGTGCTCTGAGCCGTCCCATTGTGCTTCCCGGGGACCGCTTCCCGACAAAGGATGGTGGGAGTCAAAAGATGTCAGCGGCGTCCTAAAGTGCACAGAAAGGGATTTCTCCCGCAGCGAGGCAGAGCACAGCGCTGCAAAGGGGAGCGCGAAAGGAGCAGACACCTCTCTTATTTTTGTGAAAAATCCCATATTTTTAGGTAAATGTCCCTTATTTTCTATATCAAAAAGTGGCAACCCAATCTTCCACCCTCATTGGAGGAGGCAAAGTATTAATCCTGTGTGAGGACAGGCAACCATTGCAAGGAGCAGGAGAGACTGGTCAAAGACAGAATATTCACTGCCAGTTGTAAGCTCAAGGTTACAGGATTCACTTGTGCTATTACTGGAAAGCGACTTATGAAGCAAGTATCCAGTTTTTAAAGGGGCTGATTATATCTTTCAATAAGACTTAGATTAAGACATCAGACTTAAGAAACCACCCTTTCTGGGATAATTTGCCCTCAACACCCTTTCAATGTTTTTACTGTTTTTAATTAATGCTTATGTGCTGTTTTTAATTATGGCTTTGTGTATCTAACTGTGGTTGCAATATTGTAATTTTTATGTAGCAGCATCGTATCGGTGCCAAGTGTAAGCCGTTCTGAATTCCCCTTCGGGGGTAGAAAAGAGACGGGGTAGAAATACCAGAAATAAATAATAATAATAATAATGAAGTTGAGTTGAGGCACACTTATTTCAGGGGGAGACACACCACATGAAGGAGCATTAGCCATTGTTTATAAAAGATACAAATTACCTCCTCGTTTTATGGTAGCTTTAGAAATGGCAAGATACCTCTACCATTAAGCAGGGGCCCCCAGTTTTTGCTTGGCATCTGCAAAGTGCTTATATTCTTGTTTGGTGAAGTTCAATTGCTCACTCAGGAATTACTATGTTTGTAACTCCTGCAGCCATTCATCTACTGCAGGCACCAAAAAAAGGGAGGACACAGCAGGAAACGTAGAGGGAAACTGATGTTAGCAAAGAAGGTTCTGTTGAGTTGGGTTTGTTGCAGGTCAACTCTGCTAATAGCAACAGCTTAATGCAATTTCCTTGCTGGTACTTGTTAGCTATTGAAGCAATATGGGATTGGTACATTCATCCTGGCCAGCAAATTACAAGCTGCATGCCAAGGGGTTGCAGGTCTCTATGTTAAACTGCTAGAACACACTTTACCAGCATCAAAGACCATCAGCTTCTAATGATTTATATCAGTGTTTCTCAACCTTCCTAATGCCGCGACCCCTTATTGTAGTTCCTCATTTATGGTGACCCCCAACCATAAAATTATTTTCATTGCCACTTCATAACTAATTTTGCTACTGTTATTAAGCATAATGTAAATATCTGATATGCAGGATGTATTTTCATTCACTGGACCAAATTTGGTACAAACACCTGATTCACCCAAATTTGAATATTGGTGGGGTTAGGAAGAGGTTGATTTTGTCATTTGGGAATTGTAGTTGCTGGGATTTATAGTCACCTTACAATCAAAGACCATTTTATACTCCACCAGTGATAGAACTGAACTAAACTTGGCACACAGAGTTCCCATGACCAACAGAAATCCTGGAAGGGTTTGGTGGGCATTGACCTTGAGTTTGGGAGTTGTAGTTCACCTACATCCAGAGAGCACTGTGGACTCAAACAATGATGGATCTGGACCAAAGTTGACACAAATACTCACTTTACCCAATTGTGAAAAATAGGGGGTTTGGGGAAAACAGACCTTGACATTTGGGAGTTGTGGTTGCTGGCATTTATATTTCACCTACATTCAAAGAGCATTCTGAACCCCACCAATGATAGAATTGGGCTAAACTTTCCACACAGAACCGCCCTGCACTGAAGGGACTCACTTGCGTGAGCCTCCCTTCATCCTCACATGCTCTCCCTCACCCTCACATGCACACTGCTATACGCGAAGCATTCCTGCTCTCCCCTCCCCTTGGCAGAGAGGCCAGCTAGGAAGCTGGCCAATTACAGCAGGAGGAAGGCTATAGGTGGGTGCAGTCACCCTCTGTTTCTAAAAAGGAAGAGAAGGACAGGCAGAGATATCTTCAGTCTTCTATGCCAAACGGGTTCCTTATTATTTATTTATTTATTTATTTAACCTATTTGTATCCTGTCCTTCTCACCCCCCAAGGGGGGGGGGGGGACCCAGGGCAGCCATTTTTTCTGTATTCGTCCTCATCTTAATCCTTTGTAGCTGAAAAAGTAGGCCAGCAGAGATTTGCATCTCTCCCCCCCAAAATCAGGACAAATTTTATGGATCTTAATGAGACTCCAGCCTAAATATGTTCAGGATTGTGCATCCAATTATTTCAGTTAATAGAATACATGACTACACTTGAAGGCACATGCTTTTCTTTATCAAGAACATACTTTCAATCAAACATGTGTTTCCTATGGGTGTATATTGTGGTATCGCACCACAAACAGAATATGCAATCTTTAGATCTGAAATGAAGCTTTTTCGTAATTGATTTTTCTGCTAAAGAAAATGTTTCAGTTTATTAAGATGTAAGGCAGCATTTCTCAACCTGGGGTTGGGACCCCTGGGGGGATCATGAGAGGGTTTCAGAGGGGTCGCCAAACCCCATCAGTAAACATGTATTTTTTATGGTCTTAGAATCTGTGTGATTTTAAACGAATGTTTAAATAAGTTAATGTTTAGGAGATAATGCATCTAGAACATGGCCATACAGCCCATGTCATCCTCTTGTCCTCCCATCACTGTGCCACATATGTAAGCAGGAGTCTCATTAAGGCAAGATGGATCCAGGCAAGATGGCGCCGGTGCAGGAGCAGCTTCCGAGAGTGCTCTGCTTGAGTTCGCCTGATCTTGCCCCGAGGACCAGTCTAGAAGAACGAATAAACCGGGAAGGGGTTGAGGTTGATCTCCAACTATGGGAAATAGTTGATGTTGATCCCCAACAACCTAATACCGGGCTGGATGACAGTTTGGAAGACACCCTGGGTGTACCCCAGGGCCAATGGTCGGGAGCAGTGTCTGGGAGAAAGGACCAGTTGATCCCTACGATCGTGGCGACAGTGATGATCCCCGGAAAGGAGTAAATCCTCCCTCACTCTACAGTCCCTCCAGACTTGGTAGGTCAAGGGGAGAAGAAAGAGACACGCGCTAATCAAAACAGGTATGGCGGGTGTGAGAGGAGGGAGCCAAATTCCCAAATTGGAGGGCTCGACCCCTATTCCGCGGATCTCCTTCACAGAGGGTATGATCGGTTGGCCTACCGATTTGAAAGATTTGGTGAGCTGCTGTCAAGCTTCAACATTCTACAAAGACGACCCCGATCCCAGCGATCCGACGCAGGGGTGTCTTTAGACTATTGGAACCCCTCGAGTCTCCAGAGCTGAGTTGGGATCAGTCCTGGGACTTTCCTGAGGAAAGACCTCTGGAAGAGGAAGAGGATAATTTGGAAAAACTTTATATCTCACCTGGTGATGGAGCAGGAGATACAGCTCTGATGGAGGCACCTGCGGGGCCGGGTCTGAATGGGGAGCGCAGAGAGGACAGGGAGGACACGGTCGACTCTTGATCCTTGACTCTGATGGCATGTCTCTTTGGGAGACTGCCCTTTCGACCGCTCCTGCCAAGGATGCCTGTGGTCTTCTAAAAGGGGCCGCGAACTGGCAAGGAGCCCAGAAACAATGACATTTTCCCCCTCTGAGCAGTCACCTTTGAACATCACCAGTGTCTTGGCTGGCGGGGAAGGATTTCGCCCTCAACACCGCTGCCTTTCTTTGGCTTTGTGCCAAGAACTCGGTGTGGAGCCCAATATGGCGGGTGGCCTTGAGGATGCTGAGGGAGAGCAAGCCCACAGTGCAACACCTAATATGGAGGATGGCCTTGGGGATGCCAAACAACAATGGGTGCCTCCTTCCCCATGTCTCAAAGGGAAGCGCCGCTCGTGCAGGCGTGAACATCACTGGAATCAGAACTGGCATCCGCCAGATCAGAGCCCGGATGCTCCTCCCCTCCTTTCCCCAGAAGTGGTGAAGAAGAGCCAAGAACCTCCCAAGGCGAAGACTCAGCGGCGGAATGAGCAGGGTGATGCTATGGATGCCCAGATAGTGAGTAAAGGGACTCCTGAAGCTCACCGTGCCACCATTGGACCACCGAGTGGATGAAAGGAATGCTCCAGAAGTAAACCCAGTGTTGGGTCTGAAAGATATCCCCCTAGAGAAGGAGGGGTAGAAGAAGATTCAGGACAAGGACCTTCTGGGGCTTGGGCTTCGGGAGCTGGGCAAGATCAGACTCTACCAAACCGGTAGCCAAGACCAGCGAGGGGTCCAAAAGATCGGAGCTGGACATTGGGCTGGTGGGTGATCCACCGATGACACCTATGCCTAACACTTGCAAAGGGCTATCCCTTCCTGGAGGTTTGATGGCCCCATTCAGAGAACAGATATGGAGGCAGTCAGAGGTTTATTTTACTCCTGCCCCAAATCCATCTAGAGATAGAAATTTTGGCTTGGCTCCCATGCTCTCCCTTTTCAGGGGGCGAGCAGATGGCCAGGCACTTAGATGCGCAGTACCCAAATGAAGACCTGGGTTGGTGAATTCCAATGATCTCTGGGAGAGGGAAATTCAGCGGTAGCCGCAGGCCAAATACTAGAGGGAGGTGGAGTCGAAAGAAGACCAGACCCCCCCTCTGACCTGCATGCTATTCCCAGGCACACTTGTGACAGGCTACCATATATCTCCCCTCCAACCCTGGTGTTAATGAATGCTAGGTTGGTGCGGAATAAGATCTCTACCATCACAGATTTTCTCTTGGATGGAAACGCTGATTTAGCTTGTATCACCGAAATTTGGTTGCAGGAGGGGGATGAAGTCCTCCTGCAGGAAATAACAGCTCCAGGTTACATAGTTAATCACCAGGGGAGGACCGGGAGACGAGTGGGGGGTGGGGTGGCAATGCTCGTCCATGACAAGTTTGTTTTCAGAACGGTTCCAACGCCGAACATCCCAGGCATGAGTGCATCAGCCTTGAGTGGGATTCACAGGAGAGCATAGCCTTTCTGTTGGTGTACCGTGCGCCTAACGCACCAACAGACAGCCCACTGAAGCTGCTGGAGCTGGTATCAGAGTGGACCTTGAGATTCCCCAGGCTTATTGTCCTGGGGGACTTCAACGTTAACACCGATGCTGCTTTTTTTTCAGGAGCGGTGGAGGACCTGGTGTCTTCCATGGCGACACTTTGTAGTACTGGGCCCACACATCAAGCTGGTCTTCGGTGTTGGAATCCAAGTGACCCTAACCTCTGTTACAGAGGTTCCATGGTTGGACCACTGTGTTCTGGAAATCCGGTTGGAGCAGGTCACCCTGCCTTGTAAGGGTGCCGAACCAATTTGGGTTTGCCCGAGGAGACTTATGGAGCCCACAAGGTTCCTGAATGCTCTGAGGGAATTGGAGCCTGCCAGTGACTCGATCAAACTGAAGTGGAGGCGTGGAATACTGCGCTTTCCAGTGCACTAGATGAGATCGCCCCCAGATGCCTTCTCAGGCCTCACAGAAATCGTGGCCTTGGTTCACCTTGGTTCACTGAGGAGTTGCGGTCGATGAAGCAGGAGAAGAGGCAGCTAGAGGATGTGTGGAAGGGACTCCATGATGGAGCCTCGAGAGCAGCTTATAAGCAATTTAAAGTTGCTTATGAGCATGCTATCAAGGAAGCAAAAAAATCTTATTATACATCCCTGATAGAGTCTGCTAGCTCATGCCCAGCACAATTGTTTAAGATTATTCGGTCACTAACGATGGTTCCATCCGTCCCAAATGGAAATGATTTGGCCCCATCTGCCGAGGTTTTTCAGAGCTTCTTTGCACATAAGATCTCGCTACTCCGCCAGGACCTCCCAGCCACGATTGATACAGTGAGTGAACTCGAGTCTCCGCCGCCACTCGATGGGCCTACCTTCGACTGTTTCCATCTGCTGGACGTAGAGGCTGTCAATAAGATCATAGCTGCAGCTAGACCAACTACTTGCTCCCTCGATCCGTGCCCCTCCTGGCTAGTTAGATCTTGCTGGGAGAGGTTATGAGGCCCTTTGTTGAATATAGTCAACTGCTCCCTTGAGCAAGGAGTATTTCCAGAAAGATTGAAAGAAGCGATGGTAAGACTGCTGCTGAAGAAGCCAGACTTAGATCATTCGGCTCCCTCCAGTTACTGCCCAGTTTCGAATTTATCATTTCTGGGCAAGTTGATTGAGAGGGCAGCAACGGGACAGTTGCAGCAGTTCTTAAATGACACAGCTGGTCTTGACCCCTTCCAGTCCAGCTTCCGTGCGGGGCACGGGACGGAGACTGTGTTGGTCTCCATCACAGACCTGCCAGTTGGATCAAGGAGGATCAGTACTGCTCGTGTTATTGGACTCACGGCAGGTTTTGATACAGTAGATCATGCATTATTGATCCACTGCCTAACCGTCTCGGGGGTTAGGGGGACTGCCCTTAAGTGGGTATCTTCCTTCCTCCGGGATCGGGGCCAGCGGGCGGCGAGGGGAGAGGTGGTCTCTGAGAGACTCCCATTAAATTGTGGGGTCCCTCGGGGGGCTATCCTCTCTCCTCTATTATTTAACTTCTATATGCGTCCTCTGGCCCGACTGGTGTGTAGCTTTGGTCTGGAGTGCCATCAGTACACTGATGACACCCAGCTAGTGCTGAGAGGGCTGACCGGACTCTGTACCCGATTCTTTCCATCTGTGCCTTGAGGCCGTGACTGGATGGCTACGGTCCAGCCGGTTGAAGGTGAACCCATCAAAGACGGAGATCTTGTGGCTGGGTCGCCCAGGTGGGGGAGAGTGCCGGCTGCCTGCCTTGGATGGCGAGGCATTATGCGGGAAGGTAACAGCGCTCAATGCAGTCACACCAGCCACTTGACCTTGGAGGTGTCTACGGACAACGCCGGCTCTTCGGCTTAGAAATGGAGGTGAGCACCACACCCCAGAGTTGGACATAACTGGACTTAATGTCAGGGGAAAACCTTTACCTTTACCTAAGAGCTGTTCAGTAGTGGAATATGCTGCATCAGAATGTAGTTTCCTTCTTTGAATATTTTAAAATAGGAGCTGGATGGCCATCTATCAGAGATGCTTTGATTGCATATTTCCTACATGAGAGAATGGGGTTGGAGTGGATGGCCCTTGGGTGTCTTCCAACTCTATGATTCTACCATTTATCTTCTCTCTTTTTCTTTTTTTCCTTCTTGTACATCACTTGCATAAAGTTCTTTTTTCTTCTGGACCCCTGCATGCTATATACATTCCTCTTTATTGACAACTTGTCCTATGGCTTGCACTATCTTTCAGCCGGCCATTTCTGGGATCCCTAAATGCCATCTTTAACACCATCTTTGCCACCAGGATTATTTGATTAAAAACAGAGCTAACTGGTTGGTGTTTTTCTCCATTTGTGGGACTCACGTTTGAGTGCTAGTGACAATTTAAAGAAGGACAGTGGGATCCGCGTCCCTCCTGGCTATTGAAAGCTTGCCTGGAGGGTCTACGTGACCCTCTGTTGAAGATAATAAATGCCCCCCTTGAACAAGGAGTCTTTCCAGAGTGTTTGAAAGAGGCAATGATCTCCCCGCTACTGAAGAAACCGAATTTAGATCGATCGGTTCCCTCCAGTTACCGCCCGGTTTCGAATCTTTCGTTCCTGGGCAAGGTTATTGAGAGGGCAGTAGCGGGGCAGCTACAGAAGTTCTTAGAAGACACAGCCGGATTAGATCCCTTCCAGTCCGGCTTCCGTTCTGGGAACGGGACTGAGACCGTGCTGGTCGCCATCTCAGACCAGCTTTGTTGCCAGCTAGACAAGGACGGATCAGCGCTGCTTGTGTTATTGGACCTCACAGCAGCATTTGATACGGTCCATTACAATCTTTTGGCCCACCGCCTTGCCGTTGTTGGAGTCAGGGGAACAGCCTTGAAATGGCTGTTGTCCTTTCTACACAATCGGGGACAGCGAGTGGAAAGGGGAGGTCTGGTCTCCGAGAGGGCCCCTCTATCTTGTGGGGTCCCTCAAGGGGCCATACTTTCCCCTCTGTTATTTAACATCTACATGCAACCACTTGCTGGGCTGGTTCGAAGTTTGGGGCTGGAATGTTATCAGTACACTGATGACACTCAGCTTGTTCTGAAGATGGAAGGCCGGCCGGCCGGACTCCGTACCCTCTTGTTTCCATCAGTGCCTTGAGGTCATCACTGGATGGCTGCGTGCCAGTAGATTGAGGGTGAATCCAGCGAAGATGGAGATACTGTGGCTGGGTCGACCAGATTGTGGGGTGGTCCAGCTTCCCACCCTGGATGGCGAGGCACTTTGCCCGTCATCATCAGTAAAAAGCCTGGGGGTTGTTTTTGACCTTTTGCTGTCTATGGAGGCCCAGGTCTCCACGGTCAGCAAAACCGCCTTTTTCTACCTGCGACAGGCTAGGCGGCTGGCCCCCTACTTATCTAGAGATGACCTAGCCACAGTTATCCAAGCCACGGTCATCTCAAGGATAGACTATTGTAATGCCCTTTACATTGGCCTGCCCTTGTCCGTGATCCGGAAGCCTAAGCTCGTCCAGAACGCCGCTGCTCGACTCCTCGCTGGAGTGCCGGCGAGGAGCCACATAACTCCCATCTTATAGCAGCTTCATTGGCTCCCGGTCGAGCACCGGATCACTTTCAAGGTGATGGTGTTAACCTTCAAGGCCGTATATGGTCTGGGGCCGATGTATCTGAGGGACCGTCTCACCCCCTATCAACCCCAGAGATCACTCCGCTCTGAAGATCTGAATCTCCTGGAGGTGCCTAGTGTCAAGACCATCCATCTGGCCTCGACTCGACGTAGGGCCTTCTCTGTGGTGGCTCCAACCATCTGGAATACTCTGCCAGCTGAAGTGTGTGCCCTGCAAGACCTCCTTACCTTTCGCAGGGCCTGTAAAACCTACCTCTTCAAACTGGCATTCAATTGTTGATTTTTTGTAACCCTGCAGAGTTAGTTTTAGTTTAAATTTAGAATAGTTCATCTGATGTTTTTATCTGTTTTATGCTTGAGATTGTGAGCCGCTCCGAGCCCTCGGGGAGTGGCGGCATACAAGAATGATTAATATATAAATAAATAAACAAACAAACAAACTTAAGTGTCCCAATGGACCTGAGGGCTACACCTTGACCACCTGTATTACAGTAGTTCAGGCAGTAATGGGGCAGGAAGCATACATAGGATTTCCAGATTTCCAAGACCTGCCTCACGTAAACCCTTCTGTACATATATTTTCCTCATTGGTTAAATACAGGGTTTTTTTAGGTGCTTAGCCTACTCTCTGCAAATTCATATTGGGCTTAATGACTTCACCAGGGACTGTCCCCTTGGGTGTCTTCAAGTAACACAAGGTCTTATGTTCATTTCAAAGGCAAGTCATAACAGTCATGCTTTTTAAATCCTCTGGTAAACATCCTCCACAGCTGGCTTTACCTGTTTTTGTTCTGTGTTGAAAGAACACAAACAAAGCAATGAGGTCCTTAGATTTAGCATGAGATATGATATGATTGAGAGCCAGCATGGTACAGTAGTTTGAGTGTTAAGACTGCAACTCTGGAGGTCATGGTTGAAAGCCTCCTTGGCCATGGAAACCCACTGGGTGTCCTTAGGTAATTCACACTCTTTCAGCCTCAAAAGAAGGCAGAGGCAAGCTCCCTTTAAACAAATATTGCAACAACAACAACAAAAACCCACCCCCATGACAGGTTCAACTTAAGGTTATCATTTGACAGAAAGGACCAGAGAACGAAAGCCTCGCTTCTTTATCATAACCGCTGCCCCGACAACACATGACAGATGGAGCATATGGCTCTCTGTTTTCAAAGTGGAACACAAGCAAACAAGCTCACTGAAAAATGATTATTGCAGATATATATGAGCAACAAATTATATTGGTTTTTCTACTTCAGTACACATTATGAGCTACATGATAAAATTTGCACAGCTGCTAGGATCATTTTAGCTAGTTTTTTCTGATATATTTTGAAGGCTTTCATGGTCAAAATCACTGGGTTGTTGTGAGCTTTCTGGGCTGTATGGCCATGCTCCAGAAGCATTCTCTCCTGATGTTTCTTCTACATCTATGGCAGGCATCTTCAGAGATTGTAAGGACCTCATAACTTCTGAGGATGCGCGCCATAGATGCAGACAAAACGTCAGGAGAGAATGCTTCTGGAACATGGCCATACAGCCCGGAAAACACACGGCAATCCAGTTTTTCTGAGAGATCTGATGAGGATTATTTGGATATAGAAGCAACAGAGAAAGGGGAGATTTTGCCCCTCATCTATTTCTCCACTACAAATTGCACTCCCCCAAATACATTATTCTTCGTTCAGCTTCCAGCCTGTATTGTAGCCCTACCTGGGTGTGTGGGGAACAATTACTAGGAGCAATATGAACTGGTTGAAATGAGGAGATAGAAACCTCAACGAACCAGTTCATTTGGATTCAGCAAGCGTTTTTTATATTATTGCTGCCAGTCAGTGTAGAGCAGGGCTGCCCAGGAAGTCGATCGCGATCGACTAGTCGATCCCGAGTCCATATGAAGTCGATCCCAGCTGGATAGGGCGATTCTGCCCTGCGCGTGCGCACTCGCCGCCACGCGCACCCAGGAAGGGGATCCTCCTTGCCTGCGCGCGCTCTCTCTCAATCTCTTTGCTGCCTTCCTCCTTCCTGCTGCGTGCTTTCATGAAGCAGGAAGTCCCCATCCCTTCCTGCTTCCTGCATGTGCAGCAGGCCCCTCCCACACACGCAGCAGGAAGCGTGCTCCTGCTGCATGCATGGGCCGGGCTTGCTGCGCACGCAGCAGGAAGGGATGGCAATGGGAAGGGGATCTTCCTTGCCTGCCCATGAACGCTCTCTCCATCTCCTCGCCACTGCATTCACCAAGCAGGAAGTCACCATCCCTTCCTGCTTCGTGTGCGTGCGCAAGCCCCTCCCAGCAGGATGCACGCTCCTGACTTGGATGCGCATCCCTCCCATGGTGACTTCTTGCTTGGCGAACGCAGCGGCGAGGAGATGGAGAGAGCGTTCGTGGGCAGGCAAGGAAGATCCCCTTTCCGTTGTCATCCCTTCCTGCTGCACGCGCAGAAAGCCCCTCCCACGCACGCAGCAGGAGCGTGCTTCCTGCTGCGTGCGTGGGAGGGGCCTGCTGCGAACGAAGCAGGAAGGGATGGGGACTTCCTGCTTGGCGAACGCAGTGATGAGGAGATGGAGAGCGTTCATGGGCAGGCAAGGAAGAAGCCCCGCGCGGCCGAAAGGCGGCAGCAGGAGCGCGCGCGCGCCAGGTAGATCTTTTCAATTTGGTTGTTCATATAGTAGCTCGCATGCTGAAAAAGTGTGGGCACCCCTGGTGTAGAGGGAATATTGATCAAGATGTTCAGATCAGGTATTTTAGTCGAGAAACCGTTCTCCGAAGGCCTTCTTTGGGGAGAGGATATGGCCTACAACATTTTACAAATGAAAATTGTGATAGGATGAGCTGAGCAATATCAGAAAGTGATCAGGATGACGAAAATTGCAAATGAGAAAAAAACTTAAGTTGTAGGATAAGCGAAACCATGGATAACAGTCCATACATTTGCACTTTGCAATCAGTTCAAAGTAACTGAGAAAAGCTAAGAAAGGGGGGGAGACAAAAAATGGGACATTTTAAAAGCCACTTAAAATGTGAGATAGAAGAGAATTATCCTGTAAAAAAAAACAGTTGGTGGATATGGGGATATTAGTAAAAGAAAAACCACATGCAAACACTGCAAATCTTTCTGAACCAGAAATTCTGAAACCAGGTTGTTGTAGGTTTTTTGGGCAGTATGGCCATGTTCTAGAAGCATTCTCTCCTGGCGTTTCACCTGCCTCTATAGTTAAGCATTCTCAGAGGTTGCGAGGTCTGTTGGAAAATTCTGAAACCATTTAGTGGACAATGTGTTTGAGAATTTCTGGTTCAGAAATTTCTGACCTGTGATTCTACATAATCCCCTATGGATCTCATTAGTGTTGTTGGTCAGGTTGTTTGCTTAGAGAGGTTGTTTGCTTAGAGAGAAAACTTAGGGAAAGCCTTTCTTCAATTCCTCCAAATAGTGATTAAAACCTCATCCAGATAGCAATTACAACCTTCTCCAGGTGGCAATTGAGAACTGAAAGAAAACTAACTGCTGTTTGCAACCAAGGAGTAAGGAATAATATAAAACAGTACGTAACAGGATTTACTTCAGTAGTTTGCAGTGAGTTGCAGAGTAGTCTGTTATGGCAAGATTATCTTCACTGTTTAAGCTCAAAAAGAATAAGAAGCAGGAAGACGGAAAGATTGTGAAAGTTTGAGGTCGGAGCACACACAGCTACTTCTTTTCCCTTTACCGAGAGAATGTTGTTTAAAAGTAGATTAAACTAAGCACAGTCCTTCTGACAAAATCCCAGTAAGATAAGAGCAGTTCTTCTGATAAAGTCCCAGGTCTCAAAATGTTTCAGATAGAGAACGAGTAAAACAAAGTAAACAAAACAGAAGAACTTGCCTTGGAGTGACAAGAGAAAGCGTCTTCCTCCCTTCAGAGCTCCACCGGAAGTATCCAAAACTTACAAGTTACAGAGGAGGTAGCAAAAAATTTTGCTCATGCCTCAAACACCCGGAAAGAGCATTTTATCTAAAGAAAAGTAACCAAAGAGAAACTGAGAAATTTAACTAAAGTGTTTGTGTGATTATAACTGTAGTACACTAAATAGTAGAAAACTACAAAGTCCTATTTTTAGCTTCTAAGAGATATAAATTTTAAGGCCAGTTATCTTAATATGTGTACATTTGATAACATGTATTGTGACTTTTATATTATATTTTTTATAAAAATATAAAATAGGCAATTGATTGATAAAGTGTAAAATACCTGACGGGCAGGGATAAAAAGTAAAATACCTGGGGCTACAGATTACTGCTAGTAATGCCCAACTACTCAAAAATAACTATGACAGAAAATGGAAGGAAATCAAAGAAAAAATGAAAACATGGGAAAATTTAAATCTGTCCTTATTGGGAAAAATAGCATTAGTCAAAATGAACATCTTACCAGAGGTACTATACCTCTTTCAGATCATCCCAATTCTAAGATCTAAAAATGCACCTAACACCTGGAGGAAAGATATTATCAACTTTATTTGGCATAATAAAAAAGCAAGAATTAGCTTCCAGCACCTAAGGGATGAGACGAAAAGAGGGGGGCTAGCTTTACCTGACATGCAGATATATTATGATGCAGAGCATTGACATGGGTAAGTGACTGGGTAGTATTGGGGGGAAAAGAAAATATTGGTACTAGAAGGAGAAGACCTTTGTAGAGGGTGGCATGGCTATTTGTGGAGGGAAAAGTCAAAAGTGGAGAAAAACTTCAACAACCACTTCATAAGCTCTTCATTGATTAAAACATGGAATAAATACAAGGAGAGGTTCAATTCAAGAACGCCACTTTGCTTCTCACCCAATGAAGCCAATCAAAAATCACTTTTTATTTTTCCTAATTCAGTGTAAGACAGATGAATCACAGATAGTATGTTCAGTAGTGGCTTTTGGCCAAATTTATGGAGAATGAGTTGCCAAGATGAACAGTTAGTACAGTGTTTCTCAACCTGGGGGTCAGGAACCCGGGGGGGGGGGTCACCAGGGGGTTTCAGAGGGGTCACCAAAGACCATCAGAAAACATATTCACCTGTCCTTCTCTTCCTTTTTGGAAACAGACGGTGCACCAAAAGCCCTCCTTGTGCTGTGATTGGCTAGCCTCTCAGCCAAGGGGAAGGCTGTTTCTGAGACTCAAGGCAGGGAGGAGAGGTGAGAGCAGGCATGCTCAGCACATGGCAGTGTGGAACATGTGCACGGGTGAAGAGAGAAAGCAAGGCTGGAGGGAGGCTCACACCAGCAAGTTCCTTGAAGACATGGGGATACTGTGTGGAAGTTTGGCCCATATCTATCATTGGTGGGGTTCAGAATGCCTGTTGATTGTAGGTGAACTATAAATCCCAGCAACTACAACTCCCAAATGTCAAGGTCTATTTTCCCCAAATACCACCAGTGTTCACATTTGAGCATATTGAGTATTCATGCCAAGTTTGGTCCAGATCTATCATTGTTGGAGTCTATAGTGCTCTCTGGGTGTAAGTGAACTACAACTCCACAACTCAAGGTCAATTCCCATCAAACCCTTCCAGTATTTCTGTTGGTCATGGGAGTTCTGTATGCCAAGACTGGTTCAATTTCAAATTTGGGTGCATTGGTATTTGTGCCAAATTTGTTCCAGTGAATTAAAATGCATCCTGCATATCAGATATTTACATTACAATTCATAGCAGTAGCAAAATTAGTATTATGAAGTAGCAACAAAAATAATGTTATGTTTGGGGGTCACCACAACATGAGGAACTGCATTAAGGGGTTGTGGCATTAGGAAGGTTGAGAAACACTGAGCTAGTAGAAGCCATGATCTGTGTTATTGCGGTTTTACTGAAGAACATCAACTATATTTTGTGCTGGTGAGTTTTCAGGGGTGTTTCAGATGAGCTGAACTGGAAACTATTTATATGGACAGGCACTGAAGCCTTGATCCCACCCCAGCACTGAATTGTGGTATAGTCCTGAGAGAGATTGACTATACATTGAGCATCCCTTACCAAAACCCTGAAATCCCAAAATTGTCCATGGTGGGTGGCTAATATGGTGGTACCCTTTCTTTTGGATGATTCAATATACACAAATTTGGTTTCATACACAAAAGCATTACAAATATTGTATATAAAATTATATTCTGGCAATGTGTATAAGATGTCTATGGAACAGAAATGAATCTTGCTTTTAGACTCTGTTTGCATCTCCAAGATATTTCATAACGCATATGCAAGCAATTCAAAATCTGAAAAATCCCAAACAGGGAACACTTTTGATCCCAAGCATTTTGGGTAAAGGACACCACTTGAGAACAAGAGTGCTAAAGGGTACAGTATATGAGTACAGGCACTGAAGCAGCACAACAGGAAATGTTTTGGATCTCATTTCTGTTTTTTCCCCACTTCCTGTTATGAAACTACACCACTTCCTTCTCTCTTTGTTGTTCTGTTGTTCTGCCAGATTTTTGTATCTCATTTAATTCTGCTTTTCTTTGTATTTTTTCTGTCTTTTGCATGTGACAGAAAGTAGCCAGAGCTGTTAGTTGTTTTGGACATTTCATAGAGTAATAGAGTTGGAAGAGGCTACATAGGGCGTCTAGTCCAACACCCTGCCCTGTAGAAAAAGCACAGTCAAAGCACCCCGGACATTTGGCCATCCAGTCTTTGTTTAAAAGCCTCTAATGAAGGAGCCTCCATCACACTCTGAGACAGAGGGTTCCACTGTTGAACAGCTCTCACAGTCAGGAAATTCTTACTATTCTTCAGGTGGAATTCATTCTCCTGTAATTTGACCTCATTTTTCTCAGTTCATCTCCAGGGCAGCAGAAATCAAGCCTGCTCCCACTTCCTTATGACATTCTTTCATTGGTTTGCAGCAATCCTCAGAAGCAACCCATAAACACATACCCTCACCCCCTGCTGACCTCTGCTTTGATATATATTGTGCATTTAAGTGTTTAGGGATACTTCTATGTTTATTTATTTATATTTCAAACTTCTATACCGCCACTCCCCAGAGGCTCGGAGCGGTTTACAGCTTGAATTATAATAAAACACACATTACAGGACAACAGTTAAGGGTTAACACATAAATAGGGGAGAGAAACATAAGGCCATGCACACCATGGAGGCAGTTATGTACCATCAAAGGGGGGGGCGACTTCCCACTCCCAGGGTACAGCCTGAGAGGGGCCTTGGGTGAACGTCATCTCTCCTGGGAGTTCCTCACTTGCTATAATCGCCGGTGGTGGACAATTCATGCCAGGGAGTGTGGTGGTATCGGCTTCCCCGGTAGTATTATAGTCAGATGGAAAGTCAGTCACTTTAGGTGGGTCCGATGTTACATTACCCTTTAAGGGTTTAACCAAGCCACCCCTTGGACCCCTCTGGAAGCCGGAAGAGGTGGCCGACCTCCGGGAGATATAGTCAGCACCCCAGAAGGTCCTGGGCCTATGTCTCCTCTGCCTATTTTGTGGTACTAGATTGTAAGTGCCATTGCTAGAGGTGCTGTTATTAATTGGCCCAGGTGGATTGAATACAGGATCAATCACTGGAGCCTGGGGATCAGCCAATGAGCCAGCTCCAACTGCCTCTTTCCTTCCCTCAAGGGAAGGGCCGCTCAGCTCAGGAGTCGAATGAGGAAGGGACAAGCAGGGAGCTAGGGGGGGGACTCCTTCTCCGACCGCGCTGACTCCTCCTCCGACAGCGCCTCCGGCCCCTCCTCTGGCAATGCCTCCGCTCACCCGGAGAGTCAGATGGAACCACCTTCTGTGCAGGGTCGAAGGGAGGAGGCAAAGGGGGCGGAAATCCATCCTCCATTATGGTGTCTCTGGGGGCCGGCGCCATCTTGTCAGATTCAGCCCAAACCCCCCGAATTGGGTGTAGGCCCCCCGGGACCCTCACAAGGACCTCTGAGACGACTGCAGCTCCGGGTGCATTCTCAGTGCTCTCAGGGAGTGGCGGATGGGAACATCGGATGCCATAGCGAGACCAAGGGCAGCCACCTAGCCCTGCGAAGGGGAAGTCGTCATTGAACGCGCACAGCACCCCCTCCGAAGGTCCGGTGAATGTCGCCGACGGGCCCAGGGAATCACTCGGCTCCTCGTCCTGGCTCGACTCAGATAAGGAGCTCCTCGGAGAGGTCGGGCACGCCAGGTGCACCGGTCCAGGATGGGCAGCTGGGTTGGCCTGCCTGTCCTCATCTCGCAGCCCGAGTGTGGCCGATGGGGGTTGGCAATTCCCATTGGGGAAGGCTCCCAACATATCACCCAATCGTCCCAGTTGTGAGACCAAGAGGTCATATTGCCGTCAGATCATAGCCAAAGAGTGGTAGGCACTCTCCCGCGGGCTCATCCGCCGGTTCTCTGGCAAGGTCGAAAAGGCGGGTGTAGTGGGGCCTGGGCTGCTCCGTTGGTTCTTCGGAGCAGCGTCAAGGCCACCTCTCAGCTCCACTCTAGGGGGACCTACAACAGAATGTCCATACTGGAGGTCAAACCCCTTCAGGTGAAAAGTGGCCCCTGTGCTTGGCGTATTTGGCGGGGGCAGGGCTGGCGAACTTGGTAACTTTGACTGGAGCTCGTCCGAAGCACGTCTGACTGCCGACGCCATCTTTAAAAATGTTTGGAATGTCCATATATGTAAGTACACCAGCAGAATGTTGTAGAACCTATGCAGTTTGACCCCACTTTAACAGTCTTAGCTCAATGCTGTGGAATTCTGGGAGATGTAGTTTGGTGCTAAAGACCTGATAAAACTACAATTCCATAGCATTGAGCCATGGCAGTTAAAGTAGTGTCAAGCTGCATTAATTATACAATGTAGATGCACTCTTAGTAACTGATAAAGGATTCCAGTCAGTTATTTTGTTTCAGAAAAATTCTCGATTAGTGTGAAGTGAATATTTTAATCAAGGATTCCCAACTTGAACAAATTTCTTTCCCACTCTTGGCAATGGATGTTTTGGACAAATGATCTTGGGACAGGGAGTTGAGATGGTGGTTGATCCCTCTGATATTCATGCTGAAATTCTCCATTGTGAGTAGCAATTCAGCATCTTTATGGTAGACAAGTGAGAATGCCATTCACCCGCACATCAAGATAATCCTGTCTAAATCTGTAAGGCACACCATGCTTATTTGGAAATGTGGACAAGCTAAGTTCTCTTTTGGTAATGGAGAACTATGATCCAAACAGGCCAAGGGAAGGAGGCTGAGGCAGCATGTATGCAGATCTGGAGAATCTTACAGAGTTACAGAATCTCTTGACTATAAACTGCTTCTGTTATAATGAAACATCCTTGAGGATTGTGAACCAGGCAGACATGTTTTCATACAGTATTATTACTATGTTCTTTCAAAAATATTTTCACATTTTTATTAGTTTTATTCTTATTTATTTGTACCTATGCCATTGTGTGTGAATAAAAATGGTGCTTTCACACTTCAGTTTCATGGCTATGGCCTCTGTTTGTTTCAATTGGTGGTAATTCCAGTCCAAGTTTTTACTTGCATTATAAAGGCACTGTCCAGAGTGCTGAACATTAGATCTGAACAAATATTGCCATGTTTAAACTGAAACCTAGAGCAGATGCTAGACACAGAGTATGCCACAGAGAGTTTGTGAAGAAACAGATGGTGGCAACCTACAGCTCTGCCTTCTCACCAGTAATTTTAATGTGGGACCAGATTGAGAGATGGAAGAAAACACTGCCATGTTGAAGAAATGGGATGCGCAACAACCAGGATGTGGTGGAAATCAGAGGGCTGAATCAATCCCTGTGCATGCTCCATCCAGCAATATATTAGAGTAAAAAATATTTATTTTCTTGTCCTAAGTGACTAATAGCACCCCCAAAGCATCAAGGTGCTATTGACCAGTTAGGCCTTTGATTCTCTTTAATTCCCTCTAAAGATTTGCACGGTAAAGCAGGTCAGGAGAAGGCCGGAGGAGCTCAGTTTGCTGTCCATCGACAAATAAGACTATTTAATAGACATTTACTGTTTTTCCTCTCCTCATGAAAATATTTCCTCAGCAGTCTTATTTTAGATATTCAATGCGCAGGAAAACGTCAAGTTCCTGATAACTACCCTTTTGGTAGTTGACCATGGGGTGAAAGAAGCATCTGAGAGATTTGGAGCCACTCCAACAGCCAAGCAAAAGAGGATTGCTTTCATACAAACCATTTGTGGAATGTGAGCTAGATAAATTAGCTACACAACCAGGGAATGCTGTAAATAAATCCGATGTGCCATATAACTCCAGTAGAAACAGGGAAACAGGCATGCAAGGTACCAAGCAGGTGGATGTACACTAAGCTTCCGTTTATTGACCAATTAACCACATCAGCAATATTTTAGCATATCAACCGCCACACACATCTGTTTCAATCCCACATGATCTTTTTAAAAACAGGGTGTGGTAAGAGGTCCTTAAATATAACAAAGGCTGAAAATGCAGAAAAAAGATTGGTGACATTTTGGAAATTTGAGAAGGCACTATTAAACCATCTGGGGCAAAATAAGCCAGGAACCTGCCAGAGTGAGGTAGAGGAGGGCACGGTTGCTTCTCCTGGTGCCCAGCAGTTTGAAATGGCAACATGACTTGGGTTCATGGTAGAACCAGCCTTGGCCAGAAAAATAAAGTTAAAATAAAAAAAATAAACTGCACTGGGATCTGTCTTGTGAGCTGAATCACATGGAAACATTCAGCAACATCAAGCTGTAGAAATAAATAGTGTTTGTTGAAGCAATAGTTTCACTTTCTAGGGTTTGAATGTGGGTGGGAATTTAAAACAGAACCAACAAGTAGATCACCAGTAAGATGTCTTTCTCAAATGCTTTAGTAGTGCTAAATGAAGAGCAGCTGTCCTTATTATGTGCTAAAGCAAAGCTCGACTTATAAGTCTTTTGTATTAGTCTGCAAATGACATGATTAGAAATATATGTCTATTCTACACCTGCTACCTGATGATGTCTGTATTACTCAATAATATCTCCTGGCTCAACCTGACCCTGTTCCTTTAGTATCCAGCAGTCAGAAAAAGCAATTGCCAACTGGGGCACAAGGAGGAA